>JACSYO010001594.1:87500-210489 GCA_016806645.1 Ophiodon elongatus | reverse complement strand
ACAGTTTCCACGTTTCTTCCCCGACACAATGCCCCAGCTGCGTAGCCAAGCTGCCCAAATGCTCTCTGCGTTTGGCAGCACATACCTGTGTGAACAAGTGTTCTCTTTGATGAAGTTGAACAAAACATCACACAGGAGTCGTCTTACTGATGAACACCGTCATTCAATCCTGCGGATTCCCTCAGCTCAGAGCCTGACCCCAAACAGTGATGAACTTGCATCCAAGATGAGATGCCAAGTATCTGGCTCACACTGGTGTGCATCACAGAGCAGCAAACTGGGCTTTAATGTATGTTTGATTTTTGCATTTTTTTTCTCTTGCATGTTTGATTTTTCTTTTAAGGAAATTATTTTTTGGCTGTTGATGGCCTGTGGAAAAATGTTTTCATTAGAACTTACTCTGGAAAAGTTTTGAGTTTGACACCCCTGCTGTACAAGGACCAGGGCACGGAGACGGAGACGACCTGGAGGGACTTCACACAGTCGGCTTTCTATGAGGCTGAAAGGGACGGATGGATCAGAGAGAAGAAGTGACCACGAACCCACCAAACATACATCAGCAGAAGAGGAGGAACTGTTTATCCTGCGTTCAGCCAAAGTCTCGATATCTTGCTGACGGTTCCTCGGTTCATTTCTTCTTTCAGACTGAAACAGTTAAGTATTTCTACGTCTCCACCAAGGTCTTTAAGACAGACGCAGACCTCAAAGACCCCACACGACTTTGCAGCGTCTCCATTCTTTGAGGTGGAGGCCGAGTCATTATGTAACTACTTAACTTGTATAAATATAATTAGTGCACGAGAATATACATATGATTGGATAAATGTCTGTATTGTGGCTCAATTTGTGTTTATAGTTGATATCTTGATTGTTTTATTTAACATTCATTTATTTTATTAGAATTTAGAGCTGCAACAACTGTATTTCCTCCGGAATCAAATGTTTTTTTTTTAAATCTCATTTTAATTTGAGATTAAAGCTGATTATTATATCATTGATTGGTTTGTAAATAGAAATGCCTTCAACATCACTAATAAATTATTAATATTACTACATCTGGAACCAGCACATTTGTCAGAAAAATCACTTCAACCATCAAATTTTCTGTAAATCAATTAGTTTTCAGCTGTATTTGTATTAACTGTTGAGATTAATTTATGACTAAACATTGTATAAACTATGTTTTGTTTAAAAATCTAAGTTTGTAAAGTAACTAATGCATGAAAAGAAGACTCAAGTAAAGTACAAGTACCTCAGACTTGTACGGTATTTGAGTAAATGTACTGCGTTTCATGCCGACTCGTCTCCAGATGAGACGTTAAAAAGAAACTCCAGTCCAGAGACGGTTTTAGACTCAGCAGCTGTTTGTCTCTGACTCGAGTCACGTTTCGTTTGCAGACTCAGATCCAACTCTTCCTCCTTTCACGTGAACTCAAAAAACCCGATTTTGAAGAGACTCTTGGAAACAGGACCGCCCGTCTGATTCCTGACCTCACGGTGGAAGCGGCGCTGCTGCCGGCTGTCGTCAACGGTGTCGTTATCGGGATTCCCGACAGGAACCAGGATCCACAGAGAGAAACCCAGATACGTCATCTGATGTTCCTGAGTCACTTCTTCTCCGTCTGTCAGGAAACACACGAATCCAGTTAGTTAACTGAGCAGTTTATAATCCTACAACTCAGAAACAGAGCAACTCCTGATGCGTCATTTTAAAATCACATGTATTGAACATATGTTAGAGCTGTGTTGACATTTAGCAGATTTTAATTTTAATTATTAATCTAGATTTGAATGCTGCAAAGCTTCTTTTTGACTATTCATTGTTTAAACTTTGTACTTCTACAAAGTCACAAAGATCAGGCCACACTAATATTATATTATTTGTAGATTTAGATTGTAAAGTCCAAAAGTTGTAGCAAAAAGATGGATGTAAACATTTGCTTTAATTATACATATATATATATATATATATGTATATATATACATATATATATATACATATATATATATATATGTATATATATACATATATATATATATATATATATATGTATATATATTGTTTCAAACAAGCAGCTGTTGTTGTTGTTGATGTTGATGATGATCAGTAGCAGCTTGTTTCCAGACACACACAGGCCTTCACAATAAAACACACGGGCCTTCACAATAAAACACACGGGCCTTCACAATAAAACACACGGGCCTTCACAATAAAACACACGGGCCTTCACAATAAAACACACGGGCCTTCACAATAAAACACACGGGCCATCACAATAAAACACACGGCTTCACAATAAACACACGGGACAAAACACACGGCCATTACAATAAAACACACGGGCCATTACAATAAAACACACGGGCCTTCACAATAAAACACACGGGCCTTCACAATAAAACACACGGGCCATTAAAATAAAACACACGGGCCTTCACAATAAAACACACGGGCCTTCACAATAAAACACACGGGCCTTCACAATAAAACACACGGGCCTTCACAATAAAACACACAGGCCATTACAATAAAACACACAGGCCTTCACAATAAAACACACAGGCCATTACAATAAAACACACAGGCCTTCACAATAAAACACACAGGCCATTACAATAAAACACACAGGCCATTACAATAAAACACACGGGCCTTCACAATAAAACACACCACGGGCCTTAATATAATAAATAAACATTTATATTCACAGAAACAATTCATCCACTTCTTCTTTTACTGGTTTTCAGGAACATGAGTTCAGATTGAGACTGAATCCAGATGAACGTGAGTTGGATGTTGAAACTAAACGACGATTTATTTTGAAAAGGTCTGACTCTGAGAAGAAGCAGCCATTTCTTGCAGTGTACCTGCCCTCAGCTGATTGGCCGGGCCGTGAGCGGGGAACTCCTAAACCAATCACAGGAGGGCTCTGGCCGAGGCCCACGCACCACCTGCATCCCATCACGGTGCTCCAGAGGAGGAAGCTGAACTTATGTAACGCACACAGAGCGGCCCGGGGCTGCAGACTGACACTGGAAACACTGAGGCCATGATTATAGCCCTGGTGTTAGCCCTAAACTAGGATTATAGCCCTGGTGTTAGCCCTAAACTAGGATTATAGCCCTGGTGTTAGCCCTAAACTAGGATTATAGCCCTGGTGTTAGCCCTAAACTATGATTATAGCCCTGGTGTTAGCCCTAAACTAGGATTATAGCCCTGGTGTTAGCCCTAAACTAGGATTATAGCCCTGGTGTTAGCCCTAAACTAGGATTATAGCCCTCGTGTTAGCCCTAAACTAGGATTATAGCCCTGGTGTTAGCCCTAAACTATAATTATAGCCCTGGTGTTAGCCCTAAACTAGGATTATAGCCCTCGTGTTACCCCTAAACTATGATTATAGCCCTGGTGTTAGCCCTAAACTAGGATTATAGCCCTGGTGTTACCCCTAAACTATGATTATAGCCCACGTGTTAGCCCTAAACTAGGATTATAGCCCTGGTGTTAGCCCTAAACTAGGATTATAGCCCTCGTGTTAGCCCTAAACTATGATTATAGCCCTGGTGTTAGCCCTAAACTATGATTATAGCCCTGGTGTTAGCCCTAAACTATGATTATAGCCCTCGTGTTAGCCCTAAACTATGATTATAGCCCTCGTGTTACCCCTAAACTATGATTATAGCCCTGGTGTTAGCCCTAAACTATGATTATAGCCCTCGTGTTACCCCTAAACTATGATTATAGCCCTCGTTACCCCTAAACTAGGATTATAGCCCTCGTGTTACCCCTAAACTATGATTATAGCCCTCGTTACCCCTAAACTAGGATTATAGCCCTCGTTACCCCTAAACTAGGATTATAGCCCTCGTTACCCCTAAACTAGGATTATAGCCCTCGTTACCCCTAAACTAGGATTATAGCCCTCGTGTTACCCCTAAACTAGGATTATAGCCCTCGTTACCCCTAAACTAGGATTATAGCCCTCGTGTTACCCCTAAACTAGGATTATATAAACGAGCGTTCATACGCATTAAAACAAGCGTTCATACGCAGAAGGTGGTTTTGTTGTCGAGACCTCTGACTTTCAACCGACCCGCTGAGCTTCTTCCTCCTGGAGCTGCTGATCCCAACAAGCTCATGAGCTGGTGTCACAAGGCATTGTGGGAAATGTAGGAGAGCCACAGTGCAGCTAGAAGGGTTTAAAGGACTCAGTAAAGACCTGCTGATCTCTGACTGACTGCTGAGCATCACGGGTATTGTAGTTCTTGTTCACACGCTGTCTGAAGCCTGAATACTGCAGCGAGCTCTTTGAGTCTGATGTCATAAATAATAATAATAATAATAATAATAATAATAAAAATAATAATGAAATCTGCAAGCAGCGATGAACGGGTCCTCGCACCTCTGCGCGCGTTGGGGGCGTGACGCCGGCTCGCCCGGCCGAGAACGTTCTCCCGCCAGTCAGACTTTTTTTCCTGCGTGGAGTTCGTGACGCAGAACGTTACGCTTTGCAAACACTTCACCACTTCCTGTATCTGCTGTGCGCCGCTAGACGACACGTTCAACACCACGCATCACGTTTCTCTATGTGAAGTGAAGACCACGTCATGTAAATGTCATGTAAATCTGATGCTGTTTGTGACGTAACGCTGATTTCCTTTCGCCAGTAGGTGGCGCTTTGACTTTGAGTTAAAATAGGCTTGTCGATATCCTCAGGCCCTGACTTTTATCAAGCATGACAAGTTTGGGGCAGATTCGAGGAAGTCCAGTGGAGTTACATGAGCTTGTTTAATGAGGATTCAGTATAATGGATGGTGAAACGTAAAGTTTTTGATAACTTTTATTCACAAAGGTCTTTAGATCATACTGACCAAATTTAAAGTGGATCTGACGAACACCTTAGGAGGAAATCGTGAACAAAACCGCTTAGAAAAGGGTAAAAAGAATAATGAAATAATCACAGCAAAATACAAATGTACGGTATAGAGCATGGGACCAAGAGACTTTTTTTTGAAGTCTCCATGTGATACATGTCCCTACCAGCGCTGGGGCTGCTCTTTTGAAAACTTGTAGGGGGCACTTTTCAGGGATTTTTGAACAAGCAAGGCAAAAACCCACATGCATTATTTATGTCCATCACTTATGACATATGTGTAAAGTTGCATGAGTTTTTGTGCATCCTAAGCCACTTAACAATCAGCTCCATTTTACCTGGCAATGATGCGTCGCCATGGCAACGGAGTTTCACGAAAACTCACAATATTACTGATCATGCTACTGATCATGCATCAGCAATGTGTTAGGGCTTTCTATACCAAATCTGAGGTCAATCTGGTCAACTGGCTCTGAGAAATAAATCACAGTATGAAACGTGTCATTTCCTTCTGCCAGTAGGTGGCGCTATGAAACTGTGAACATTTCTTAATAGAAATGTGCTCAGGCCTGGACCGGCATCCTGCATGAGACATTCTGGGTGGATTGGATGTACCTTGGAGTTACAACACTTTCTCTATCATAGTGAACCGCAGAACATGGGAGTGAACTGGAAGCCACGCCACGTCAAGGCCGTTGAGAAGAACCTGACGATTTTAATAATTATTCATCACAAAGGTCTGAAGAGCATCCTGCCCAAATTTGAAGTCGATTGCATTAATTCTGTAGGAGGAGTTCGTTAGAGTACAAAGGCTGAAATTGGCGAAAAATGACAAAAATGCCCAAATTGGCCGAATTACTGTAGCGCCCCCTAGAGTCTCAATGGCATGTAAATATCGGGGCATGTTACAGGATGCAATGTGCACATATGCTGCAACTCCTGGGACACTAGGCCCAATGGCTCTCAAGTTATAAGTATTGATGCACAAGCCACGCCCCTAAGAAGTTCATTGGTCCTTATCATTATGAAAGCAATAAGCTATCAACAATCTTTTAATAATATCTGATGATATCGGTCCAGTAATGACCCACAGAACATTTGGTATGAATCGGACCCAGCGTAGAGGACGAGTTCGCAAGAAGAGGTTTTTCACATAATTCAAAATGGCGGAAGGTCTAAGGAGGCGGAGCTTAGCGGTCTGAGAGGCTGTTTTGTAGAACAGGTGGAGATGGACATGTGTGTCACATTTCAAGTCAATCGGACAATCTGGCTGAGGGGCGTCGCCTGTCCAACTTCTAGGGGGCGCTAGAGAGCCATTTCTGAATACACAAATATGACGCTTATATCAGATGGCTATTTTCACCAAGCCTGACAAGCATTCCAAATTTGGTGAGTTTTTGAGTATGGCAAGTACCCCAATATGCGTCCAAACATCTAAAATAAGAAGCGGAAAAATAATAATAATCCTTAGAATTTCAATAGGGTCCTCTCGGACCGACTTCGTCGGTCGCTCGGACCCTAATAAAGTCTGACAGACTCCTCGTGAACTGGATTCAACATTAAATGAGAACCATGAAGAAGAAACCGAGTCCAGAATCTGCAGCGAGTCTGTTAACTAAACATCTTCATCATCCTCATCATCATCGTTCCTGTGGAATCTAGAAGGAGGCTCAGGCTCAGAGGCTGAAAGCTCAGGACTAAGCTCCTCCTCCTTGAGAGGATCTCTCCTTCATCACCTCACATTCTTTCCTTCAGACGATGAATCACAAATATTTCCTCTTTTCATCGTCTGTCAGCCTGAAAGTCTTCTCAGAGTTTACACACAAACACTAAAATAACACTCCATAAATATTAATAATAATAATAATAATAATAATAATAATGATGATACTTTTAAATATAAAACACCAGAAAAACATAAATCCAGAAGAAAATAACAATTAATTAAGTTACATTAATTAATAAAAGGTTTAAAGAAAATGACAAAAATATTAAAAAAGAAATTATGCGTTTTTACTATCAAATGATTAATTAATGAATTCAAAAAAGTCAGGACAAAAACATCAAATCTAAAATGTAATTTTTCTTCCTGTATAAAATGTTGTGAAATAAAAAACTGTAAAATCAACGACTGATTTATAAATGAAATATTAATTTATAAATAATAATACAATCAAGAAATGTCTCCTTTAAATAATGAACTTTATCCTAAAAATCACCAGAGAACAAGCGAAGACGATAATGAAGATGAGCAGGATGAGGAAGACGAGCGTCTCACACCTGAATTCCTCCTTTATTCAAACACACACCTGTACTGTCATCACATCGTCATGGCGATGGCTTTGACTGACAGTTCGTCTGTCAGTCGAGAATCAGCAGAAACATTCCAGGAAGTAGACCGCCCCATAAAACTACCAAACTACCAAACATGGCTGACACAATAAAGACGTCTTTGTCTACGGACGCAAAACCAACAACTCATCAGGTCTGATGTTTACTTTAAATACTGGAATGTACGGGGGCCAACAAGGGCAAACGAGGGCTAAGGAGGGCCAAGGAGGACCACCGAGGGCTAAGGAGGGCCGACTAGGGCCAACTAGGGCCACCGAGGGCCAACAACGAGGGCTCACGAGGGCAACGAGGGCCAAGGAGGGCCACCAAGTGCCAACAACGAGGGCCAAGGAGGGCCAACAACGAGGGCTTACGAGGGCAACGAGGGCCAAGGAGGGCAATGAGGGCAACGAAGGCCACCGAGCACCAACAACGAGGGCCAATGAGGGCCACCGAGCCCCAACAACGAGGGCCAACGAGGGCCAACCAGGGCTAACGAGGGCCAAGGAGGGCCACCGATGAGGGCCAAGGAGGGCCACCAAGGGCTAAGGAGGGCCAAGGAGGGCCACCGAGGGCCACCGAGCACCAACTACAAGGGCCAACGAGGGCCACCGAGCGCCAACAACGAGGGCTAATGAGGGCCGAGGAGGGCCACCGATGAGGGCAAACGAGGGCTAAGGAGGGCCAAGGTGGACCACCGAGGGCCAAGGAGGGCCGACTAGGGCCAACTAGGGCCACCGAGGGCCAACAACGAGGGCTCACGAGGGCAACGAGAGCCAAGGAGGGCCACCAAGTGCCAACAACGAGGGCCAAGGAGGGCCAACAACGAGGGCTTACGAGGGCAACGAGGGCCAAGGAGGCCAATGAGGGCAACGAAGGCCACCGAGCGCCAACAACGAGGGCCAACGAGGGCCACCGATGAGGGCCAACGAGGGTTAAGGAGGGCCAAGGAGGGCCACCGAGGGCCGATGAGGGCCAACGAGGGCTAAGGAGGGCCAAGGAGGGCCACCGAGGGCCACCGAGCACCAACTACGAGGGCCACCGAGCGCCAACAACGAGGGCCAACGAGGGCCACCGAGCGCCAACAACGAGGGCCAAGAAGGGCCACCGATGAGGGCCAACGAGGGCTAAGGAGGGCCAAGGAGGGCCACCGAGGGCCGACTAGGGCCAACTAGGGCCAACAACGAGGGCCAACGAGGGCCAACTAGGGCCACCGAGGGCCAACAACGAGGGCTCACGAGGGCAACGAGGGCCAAGGAGGGTAATGAGGCCAATGAAGGCCAACGAGGGCCACCGAGTGCCAACAACGAGGGCCAAGGAGGGCCAACAACGAGGGCTTACGAGGGCAACGAGGGCCAAGGAGGGCAACGAGGGGCCAAGGAGGGCAATGAGGCCAACGAGGGCCACCGAGCGCCAACAACGAGGGCCAACGAGGGCCACCGAGCGCCAACAACGAGGGCCAACGAGGGCCACCGAGCGCCAACAACGAGGGCCAACGAGGGCCACCGAGCGCCAACAACAAGGTCCAACGAGGAGCAACGAGGGCTAACGAGGGCCAAGGAGGGCCACCGAGCGCTAACAACGAGGGCCAACGTGGGGTAACAAAGGCCAACGAAGGCCAACGAGGGCCAAGCAGATGATGTCCTCCAGTCCTCCAGGGGAAGTAGCGGCCTTCTTTTGAGACCGAGTCTAATAAAGTGGACTTCATTAGTTCACTTTCACTGATAATTTACATTATGTTGAGTTTTGGAAGAAATAAACATTTGATTTAATTTATTTCAGTTATATTTTTCTGAAAAAATATTGCTTCTCGTTTGCAAAATAATTTTCCATAATATTTGAGTTTACAACTTTTTTTATGCAATAAGTTCTTCCACAAACTGGCATAACATTTCCTCGTGTTCAGAGTCGCTGCTGTTCTACAAAAATAAAATAATTAATATTAAAACAATGGTTTCACATTGTTCTACTGACCTACAGGGGGCAGTGAAGCACCAACGAAGAAGACAAAGCAGAGTCTAAAATACGTTAAAAAAACACTGTTTGTTTACCAGAAAACTGTAATTTGTGTTTATTAACGAACATGTAAATACTGTTAAGTCTCAGACCACATTTCCCATCAGCCCCTGCAGCTTCCTGACCCGCCTCCCTTCAGTCAGACTCCATAGAGTTTGAAGGTTTCGAATAACTCCTAATAAATAAAACAGTGGGACTCAGATGTTACTGTAAAAAATAGTGATTTTATTATAGAAAACGTGACGTGCCCGCTCGCACCTCCACATCACAGTTTTAGTTTGAGTCTCTGTTCTAGAATCAACAGCATAGAAAACACAACAAGACACAGAAGACCGGTTCTAAAGGTGTGGGGGGGGGGGGGGTAAACAAACAAACAGCATCTAAACAACAAACATCAGCTGGATTTCATCTCCAGTTCAGATGGTTGAGTTTCAGGTTAAAGCAACAAACAAAGAAAAGTATTTAAAAACACTAAAAGTCTAAGAGATTTTTATTGGCTGTTCTGTGGGTTCTTTTATATTTACTTATTTCATTTTTTTTACACAAGACAATAACTTGTGTGAACAAAATCATATCGTCTGCAAACAATATTAGTTTCTGAACATTTCTGTGGGAAGTTCCTGGTTCTTTGCATTGAGCGTTGAACCTGGTTGAGCCTTCAGACAGAGCTGAGGGTGAAACTCAACAGACGAGTTTCTCTGCAGTCATCAGACCATCATCATCTGGAGGCTCGTGAGTGGTTACAGGTTAGAAACTTACGATTATTGATATTTCAGAAGCCGTTTTCTGGAAGTTTGTGTTTGTTGACGAAGACGAAACATAAGAGACAGACGCTACACGAGTCCTACACATCGGCTAACACTCCAGCGTGGATTGAAATGTAAACATTTGTGAAGCAGCTGATTGGGGCTTATTGAGCCGAGTCAAGGGCTCTGAGAGTCTACGCATCGAATCCCAGAGAAGCTAGCAGAGCGTGAAGGCACTGACGAAGAGGAGCGCTGGAGTCTGAATGAGTCGAACCATCGCTGCTGACCAACGACCAGCGCCGGAGCCCCAGCAGGTGTTTGGAGCCACAGCAGGCGTTTGGAGCCCCAGCGAGGTGTTTGGAGCCACAGCAGGTGTTTGGAGCCACAGCAGGTGTTTGGAGCTCCAGCAGGTGTTTGGAGCTCCAGCAGGTGTTTGGAGCCACAGCAGGTGTTTGGAGCTCCAGCAGGTGTTTGGAGCTCCAGCAGGTGTTTGGAGCCACAGCGAGGTGTTTGGAGCCACAGCAGGTGTTTGGAGCCACAGCAGGTGTTTGGAGCTCCAGCGAGGTGTTTGGAGCTCCAGCAGGTGTTTGGAGCCACAGCGAGGTGTTTGGAGCCACAGCAGGTGTTTGGAGCTCCAGCGAGGTGTTTGGAGCCACAGCAGGTGTTTGGAGCCATAGCAGGTGTTTGGAGCCACAGCGAGGTGTTTGGAGCCACAGCGAGGTGTTTGGAGCCCCAGCGAGATGTTTGGAGCCCCAGCGAGGTGTTTGGAGCCACAGCAGGTGTTTGGAGCCACAGCAGGTGTTTGGAGCCACAGCGAGGTGTTTGGAGCCACAGCGAGGTGTTTGGAGCCACAGCGAGGTGTTTGGAGCTCCAGCAGGTGTTTGGAGCCACAGCAGGTGTTTGGAGCCACAGCAGGTGTTTGGAGCTCCAGCGAGGTGTTTGGAGCCACAGCGAGGTGTTTGGAGCCACAGCAGGTGTTTGGAGCCACAGCAGGTGTTTGGAGCCACAGCGAGGTGTTTGGAGCTCCAGCAGGTGTTTGGAGCCACAGCAGGTGGTTGGAGCTCCAGCGAGGTATTTGGAGCCACAGCGAGGTGTTTGGAGCTCCAGCAGGTGTTTGGAGCCACAGCGAGGTGTTTGGAGCTCCAGCAGGTGTTTGGAGCCACAGCAGGTGTTTGGAGCCACAGCAGGTGTTTGTAGCGAGGTGTTTGGAGCCACAGCGAGGTGTTTGGAGCCACAGCAGGTGTTTGGAGCCACAGCAGGTGTTTGGAGCCACAGCGAGGTGTTTGGAGCTCCAGCAGGTGTTTGGACCAGCAGGTGGTTGGAGCTCCAGCGAGGTATTTGGAGCCACAGCAGGTGTTTGGAGCCACAGCAGGTGTTTGGAGCCACAGCGAGGTGTTTGGAGCTCCAGCAGGTGTTTGGAGCCACAGCAGGTGTTTGGAGCCACAGCAGGTGTTTGGAGCTCCAGCGAGGTGTTTGGAGCCACAGCGAGGTGTTTGGAGCCACAGCAGGTGTTTGGAGCCACAGCAGGTGTTTGGAGCCACAGCGAGGTGTTTGGAGCTCCAGCAGGTGTTTGGAGCCACAGCAGGTGGTTGGAGCTCCAGCGAGGTATTTGGAGCCACAGCGAGGTGTTTGGAGCTCCAGCAGGTGTTTGGAGCCACAGCGAGGTGTTTGGAGCTCCAGCAGGTGTTTGGAGCCACAGCAGGTGTTTGGAGCCACAGCAGGTGTTTGGAGCCACAGCGAGGTGTTTGGAGCCACAGCAGGTGTTTGGAGCCACAGCAGGTGTTTGGAGCCACAGCGAGGTGTTTGGAGCTCCAGCGAGGTGTTTGGAGCCACAGCGAGGTGTTTGGAGCTCCAGCGAGGTGTTTGGAGCCACAAGCCTTTTCAGAGCGTAAGACAGAGCTTCTCAGAGGAGATGAGGAAGAGCAGTGAGCAGAGACTGAAGTGTTAAAAACAAACAACACAGTATTTACAGGTGGAGGTGAGGAGGACCGGCGACCCGGCAGAGGTCAAAGTTCACAACTGGGAAGCGTCCTTTCAAAATAAAGTCCCAACCATTCCGTCACCTTCAGCTCAGTCGAGTCGTTGGCGACAGAAGACGAAGGCAGACATCTGGAGAGACAGGAAGGACGTCCGTCACTGGAGAGGATCAGATTCCTCTAACTTTAAACAACAGACAGGAAACATGTAGAGACGAGCAGCATCTCACAGGACGAGACGTCCCTACCTCGAGGTCGCCGCTCAGAACTCACTATGTGCTCGAGCTTCCTCTCCTCTTCAGGAATCTGCTCCTCAAAACAAGAGCACACTGGATTAGTTTGGTGGTTTGTGGTTTGAGTGATGTGGTTCAGACGGGCCTGGACCAGACCACAGAGTCTCCGATGTGAAAGGCCAGACGTAAACAGAGGATTCCTCTCGGGTACTTGTACATGTGGAGGTTTGTTTGTTACTGGATGCCGTTAGTAGAGCTATTTTTAAATGTTCCCTTCAAACATCAGATGGAGGACATTCATTTACTCCGTCTCTACTCGTGCAACTGGAAAATATCTTTCACCATGTTTTAGTCTGACTCAGCATGACTTAAATATCTAATTCATATATTAATAATCGGAGTACTGCAGCTGACTCCAGGTCTGTTAATAGATTTAAACTTTGTTTCCAGGTGAAAGTTTAGTGAAACTTTCTTGAAGGATTGAATGAGATGATTTTAACTTGAATTAAATGATACACTCTGTAAAAGTGTCTAATAGTAATTGTATATTACAGGAGGGAGGCTCTAAAATCTCATCATATGCATTTAAATAAAACAAGCTGACTAAAATATGACCACAACTAAAGGAAAAGGAAGACTTTACAAACAATAAAACACTCACACTTGAGTCTGTTGCACAAAGTCTGCAAAGTGCTGATCTCTGGCACACAGCTCGACGATCCTCAGACGCTCCTGGATCTCCTGCAGAGGTCAAAGGTCAGAAAACATGTTAACACAACGGTCAGGCTGCGAGGCCACAAGTACAAATAATCGTCTGCATTAAGGAGTCTGTTGATTTACTGCTGCTCCATCGGTTGGTTTGTTACTGTGAGACTAAACTAACCGACGGAGGCAGCAGGAAACCAGCAGCTTTGTTTTATGGAATCTGGTGTCTTTGAAGAGAGCATAGACAACGCTTTCAGTTCCCCATCAAGAAGGTAAAGTATTCTAAATACACTACAAATACACTTAAAATTATATCATTTTGTGTCTAAAATAGTTTCTCCAAACTCCCTCTACAGTAGAGAAGTACCTCATACCACTACAACTTTCCCTTTCAGGCGTTACTTCTCTGCTGGGTTCTTTTCCTAAAGTATATGTATGGTGTCCCACAAGGCTACATTTTGGGACCACTTTTGTTTTCTATTTATATTCTAATGAAACGGACACGATATCAAAATAAACCTCTACGATGACGACACTCAGCTGTACGTAGAAAACAATCCCTAAAACAAAGACGATAAGGCGTTCATAACTCTGGAGGAGAGTTTTGGTACCTCCTTGGTGAGTGTGGTGTCCTGGAAGATTTGCTGTATCTCGTCGCTGTTGAGGTCTGTGGAGCTGCCGGCGGCGCTGCCGTACTGGGGCACTTCGTCATAGCGCCGGTAGTACTGGGCGGTGACCGGGTCGCTCTCAAACATGGGGTTGAGCTTGTTGGCGCGCTCCAGCGTCGGCACACTGTCGCCCCGTCTGCAGGGAAACCCGTTAGCGTTAACTCCACAGACTATTGGATCAAAACAAACATGAAATTGTACTTTAAGGTATCCTCGCCCACCGGAGCGGGTCCTCCGTGTCCCCGCCGTCATACTGCTCCCGCAGCGTCCTCGCCAGGAAGAAGACGATCCCGGCCGCCACCATCAGGAAGCCGGCCACCGAGGCAATGGCGATGCCAACCACCAGCGGCTCGGAGACGTACTCCTCGCAGTGCTCACCGCGATACCACCAGTTCTCTCCAACCCGACACCTGAAGGGCACGGGTTCAAATCCCAAAGTCACCAACGGGAATAACTATTAATAACTACTTTTCAGTTTAAAATTACCATTTAATTTTAACTTAAAGAACAGAATAAAGTTAAAAATAACATTTTACTGGGTATTGAAATTAACTAAAATCTAGAAAATGATAAAAATGTTGTCACGCATTTTTAAGTTAGACATTCACCGACTGTATGGGAGGACTATTTTGAAGGCATACATCTTTGGAATGCAAACAATATATTTATATTTATTGTATGTGGGCAAGTGGGTTATTCTTATTCAGTAGCAAGCTTTGATTTTTATAAAAAAAAGAATTAAAGAATGAATTTAAAGGGGAAGTTTCCTTGTTGGTGTGTTTGAGGACACCCAGGAATCTGAATCTTGATAGCAAACATGGAAACAGATAAAAGAAAACATTTCTGGTTTTGTCTCTCAGTTTTTGCTTAAGAAGCTTCAGAAGAATGTAAAGAAAAGTTAAATTAATCGTGACAAAGAAAAGTCCACTTATAGACTCATATCTTAAGAGTAAAACCTCCTCCGACCTGCAGATGGCACCCTTTCCGGGGATGACGTCACATTTGCCGTCGTTGAGGCAGAAGTCGGGCTGCACCTCGCAGACGCTCTGACACGGCAGGCCGTCCACACTCAGGTAGCCGGCGTCACAAACACACTCGGCCTCTCCGGACCACCGGTTCACCAAACACCTGGAGAAGTCGTTACACGCCTGGAACTTACAGGGGTCTGCCCGGTCACCTGTGGCGGACGCAACCAAAGAAACAGAAGAAGAAGATGCTTTGGTCGACTGACAGAAAATGAATCAATAACTATTCTGATGGTTGAAGTCATTCTTCATGTAAAACCTGCAGTAAAGGATCTGGATGTTTCCTCCCCCCACTGGTTTCCAGTGAGACTGTAATAAATACAGAGCGCCTCCGCTGAAGAAATTAGTGCACTTAACATTACGTTTCAGAGATAGGGTATCACTTTAGGAGGTTCAGCATCTGATCATGACCCCTCTAGGGCCAGAAACAGACCTCAGGACTGACCCCAGGACCAACCCCGGGACCATACCCTGGGACCATACCCTGGGACCAACCCCAGGACCAACCCCGGGACCATAACCTGGGACCATACCCTGGGGACCAACCCCAGGACCAACCCCGGGACCAACCCCGGGACCATACCCTGGGACCATACCCTGGGACCAACCCCAGGACCAACCCCGGGACCATAACCTGGGACCATACCCTGGGACCCAACCCTGGGACCAACCCCAGGACCAACCCCGGGACCATACCCTGGGACCATACCCTGGGACCAACCCTAGGACCAACCCCAGGACTAACCATGAGACAGGGCAGACCCTGGGACTGACCCAGGACAGACCTCGGGACTGACTTCAGTACAGACCCTGGGACCAGACCCTGGAACTGACCTCAAGACAGACCCCAGTACCAGATCCCAGGACTAACCTTGAGGCAGACCCTGGGACTGAGCCAAGACAGACCTCAGGACAGACCCAGAGACCAGATTCCGGGATTGACCCCGGGACAAACCTTGGAACAGGCCTAGAGACCAGAGCCCAGTACCAGAACATGAACCTGATGGAGGAGCTGCAGGACGGAGGGCGGAGCTCCACATCAAAGTGAGTACATATTGTGAACACCACATGAATCTTCCAGCATCAGATGATTTTACAAGACTTCTCATTCTTTAGTTGTATTTTTGGGAAACACCTTTAACAATCTTTCATGATGACTTTCAGGTGGACTTTATGTAAAGTCCAGATCCAGAAGCCAGTAAGGTGACCATGTGCTCTTGAGAGTGAAGAGGAGTAAAGTGATTACCAGCTGACCAGTGACTCAATGCGGTAGATTACCAGGCTGTCAGGAACTCCTCTGATTGGCTCAGACAGATTAAAGAGCTGCAGCTCAGCAGAGACGGAAGTGACCGTAAATCTTATCAAACATTACGGAGACTCACCCAACTGTGAATGTTCAGTTTCATACAGTACACAGTGAAATACACAAAAGTATGTCAGTGTCATCAGTAAAATGCAGTTAAAGTATTCAAACAACTCAATATTCTATTATTAGATGATTATTCAATTATTCATATAAAAGCAGGATTTTGCTGTTGTAGTTGTTTGAGACCGACTAACTAATGATTATTTTCATATAAATTAATCTGCTGATTATTGATTGATTGGTTTGTATAAATAGGGAAACATGAATATGTACCAGAATACATTAACATTATTACATCTGGAACAAGCAAATGTTTTGAAAAATGACTTTAACCGTTAAAATAGTTTCACAATAATTTTCTGTCAATCCACAAATTGATTAATGGACTAATAACTTCAGCTGTACTTGTAAAAACCGTTTTGATTTATAAGAACTAAGTTTAATTTACAAGAAATCATCAGATTTGTTTAACCCTTCATATGTTTTGTAAAGGAACTAAAGCTGTCAGATACATGTAGTGAAGTAGAAAGAAGTAAAGTACAAGTACCTGAGTAAATGTACTTCTCTCAGATGGCTCTGAGTCAGAGTGCTCTGCTCACGTTCCTCTCAGACAGATTATCTCAGGTATTAGAGTCACACAGGAGTCACCTGCTGACCATGAAACGTCTTCTGAGAACAAAGTACGTCTGAAGCTACAGACTCGTAGTACTTCTTCTCGTATTTCTCTCGAGCACAATGCATGTGAATTTTATTCAAACTTCAGTCATCTGAAATCCCTCGTACGTGGCGCTTCATAACAAGTAGTTTCTTGTCTTTGTGTCTAAAACAACATTGACTGTTGGTGTGAGACATAAACCCAGATCCCAAAACATCCATCCAGACCTCTTTCTAACCAGGTCACAACACTTTCACTTCACACTTTCAACAGTCACATTTAGTCAAGTTTACTTATTTAGCTCCAAATCACAAATGTGTCTGCACCTTAAATTCAGATATTGAAGAAAAACAGTGAAACCAAAAGGAGAAATCAGGATCCAGTTAGCAGCTCTTGGATTTTTAAAAGACATAGAAGATCAACATGCTTTACCTAATCAGGCAGGATTAGTTTAGGGTCTTGTTTATCTATATTATTTTTATTTATATATTCTTTTTTAATCTATATTATCTCAGCAAAAGAAGCGTAAGTTTGTTGATCGTCAGGATAAAACCTGTAGAGGTCTTGCCCCTCCTCCGCTTTACTTCGGTCCTACCTGATTCCACATCCAGCGAGTATTTGTCGATGGCCAGGTTCATGGTCTGGTATGCGGTGTTGGCGAAGTCCTCCAGGATGAGGTACACGACGTTGGTGACCCCTCGGGGAACCGGCTTACCGAACCTCATCCTGCTGTTCACCACGATGCTGCCGTTCCTGAAGTTGAGGATCTCCAGGTTCTTGAAGTTGTTCAGGTTGGTCTGAAGGTGCGGGACCAGCTGCAAGGTGAAGACAATGACGTGAGAAGAGCAGAACATGTGGATCTAGAAGTTTTCATCCACCAGAGTCTTTGAGGTCTCACCAGTTGTAGGAACTGTTGCTCCAGGGCTTTATACTCGGGGGAGCTCTTGTTGAAGAGGTCCATGGAGAATGCCATGTTGGTCACCCTGAGGCTGAAGAACACCGTCAGGGCCCTGCCGGGTCGGGTCGGTCGAGCGAAGGCGTCCAGGTCCGACCCCTGAGCCCCGCTGGAGAATCCGCTGCTGTCCCCTTCAGTCGCCACGCCGCCGTACTGGAACAAATCGAAGCTGACGTCGATGCTCGGGACGTCAGATATACCGTGATCAAAGGATTGGATCTCGGTACCAGGGGGGTCGTTGTTGACTTCCTGAAGCGAGGACGATGTTGTTTGGAGGGTTTCGCTACTTGATTCGCTTTCTGAAGTATTCGTGGAGGTGGATAACACATTTTCACCCTGAGCTGAAGCTCCTGGAGACATTAGATCACCTTGATGTGATGATGATGGCGTAAAATGAGGAACACCTGAAGTTGGACTGCTCATTGGAAACTCTTCTTCATGGTTCGGGTGCTCATGGTGAACTAGTTCCTCATCTTCCGGGGCCGAATCCGACACTCGGGTGAACGGTGAGTCCTTCTCAGGCGAGAGCGCAATGCTGCTGCTGTGGTCTGAACTCACAGAGGAAGTGAGGACTGGAGCGGCACTCGTTGTTGTGACAAACATGACTTCATCCACAACCAGATCCTCGTCTTGGAGACCAACCGCTGGCTTCGTTGTTATGGCAGGATCAGTGCCGCCGATGTGTTGTTCCTCTAAAATCTCAACCTCATCCTGGTCTTTGGTTTCTGGCAGCAGCAGGTTTGGTTTTTCAGTGAATATCTGAAGTTCTGCTGGCTCTTCGGTGGTCGAGTCAAAGCTGAGTTCTGACTGGACTCCTACAAAGGTAGGTGATCCTTCAGTGGTCGAGTCAAAGCTGAGTTCTGACTGGACTCCTACAAAGGTAGGTGATCCTTCAGTGGTCGAGTCAAAGCTGAGTTCTGACTGGACTCCTACAAAGGTAGGAGACTCTTTGGTTGAGGAGGTTACAGTATCTGGGACTTCAACCTCTTCCTTTTTGAGTCGATCTTCTTCTGATTCAGACCCAACTGTAGCAGCTGGAAGTTCTATTGCTGCTTCAGTAGTTACTTCCACATCTTCTGTGGCTTCTGGAAGCTTGACTGCGGAATCAGTTGGTCCTGTAAAAACAGGGGCCTCGCGAGTCCAGGGTTCAGGCTCAGGAGAATCTGTGACTGGAGCCACGAGGGTATGTGGTCTGGTCAAGGAGTAGTCATCATAGATACCAGATGCCTCCACTGATAGTTCGACGGTCATAGTCCCTTTGGGGGAGAACACCGGTGCTTCAGTGGTGGTTGAGTGCCGAGGGTCTGTGCTGATGTGGGGCGTCACCAAAACCTGGTCCAAGAACGGTTCCTCAATGCCTCCATCCAGCAATGATTCTTCAAAAGCAGGAACTGTGTGCAAAGGGGGAGCTTTGGTGAACGCAACTTCCATCGCAGTTAAATACTCATTCTCAGCGGGGGGCAACTCAACACCAACTGCCTCCTCGTCCTCATCTTCGTCCTCATCTTCGTCCTCGGTCTCCTCCAGATCCGGCGGCGGTAGCACCTCCAGGCTGCCGTGCCCGCCCTCGTTGAGGATCCCGTCAGACGACGCCGTCGGCGGCCAGGACCAGAGATCATCTCCCTGTCCGTCTCCGGAGGAACCAGAACCAGATCCCTCATCCAGCGTGACCTCGGAGCCCGTTTGAGGTTTCACCGGCGGTGGTGGGGCGACGGCTGCAGAGGATCCTCCAAGACTCACCTGGTCCCCTCGGGGGACGTAGTCTCCGACGGCAGGAGTGTTACTCAGAAGGAATCCCTCATCTTCAATATTTCCCTCATCTGGAAACCAGAAAAGCACATGAAGAGTTTTACGAAAGAGAGACTAAGAGAACAAATTCTAAAGATCCAGTTGAGTTTAACGTCCCAGTGAAGAAACATGATGGTTTAACTGGGTTCACTGGTTTATGACCATAACAAGTTTTAAAGATCAGCTGGGTTCTTTTCATGGAGTCGACTCAAAAGACTGAAACGAACCGACACAGATACCAGTGTTCAATAAATACTCAGTATTCAATAAATACTCATTCCTTTATATGGACTCAAACATCAGGCCTGATTTCACAACTTTATTAAATTCAATCGTTGCTCAGTCATTGATCATTGCTCAGTCATTGATCATTGCTCAGTCATTGATCGTTGCTCAGTCATTGATCGTTGCTCAGTCATTGATCGTTGCTCAGTCATTGATCGTTGCTCAGTCATTGATCGTTGCTCAGTCATTAATTGTTGGCTCAGTCATTCATCGTTACTCAGTCATTCATCCTTGCTCATTGATCGTTGCTCACTCTCTCTCTGCAGGTCGAAGGTCTTCTCGGGGAACTCTGCGGCGGCTGGTGGACTTGTGCTCTGGTCGATCATGAAGACGTCGTTCTCGCTGGCCGAGGGGCCTTGAGGGCCTTGAGGGCCTTTCCGCTGGTCGAAGGGGTCGAACAGGAAGTCGTCTTTGTTGAGGTCGGTGAGGTCGACCTCGTGGCTCGGAGCGTCGGGAGGCTTCTCTGCAGCGAGGACGTTTTCCTGACGGAGAAGGTTGACTGATATTGATATGAATGATCTTTATTTATATGATCAGCTCCTTCTGGTTCTCTTGAACTCACCATGTTGTCAAAGGCGTCGGCCGGTTGACTCGTAGGTTTCACAGCAGGCAACAAGTTCTCAGCTGCAGAGAAGAGTCGTTACTAACATCCTGTATGGATCTAAATCTGAACCGAGGGTCAGGACCTTTAAAACTACCAAGTCAATCTGTATTAATAAGGATAAATGAATCTACATATGAATAGATAAATGTACTTGGTACCGTTCTCCTGCTGCAGGGTGTCCGGCTGCGCCTCCAGGCTGCTGTTGCTCATGAAGTTGTCCTTGTGCAGAGCCTCGGTGATGTAGTTGCGGAAGTCGGTGATGGTGTAGACCACGGTGGGCTGCTCGGCGGCCCCGGGGTAGTTCTTTTCCACCAGGTTGTTCTGCAGAGAGATGAAGTCCAGCGTGTCGTTGGCGACGCCACTGCTGCCATCCACCTCCAGGGTGATGGCGTAGTGGACCAGGACCACCAGACCCCTGAGAGGGAACAGGACCAGGACCACTAAGACCTGAAGAGCTCTATGATGGTGGAGGGTTTCATAATCTCTTATATCACATCAGTGCAGTGAGCAGTCGTAAACCCTGAACAGTAATCCGGTGGCGGCTGCAGGCTGATCTCACTGAAGAGCCGATTGACTATTGTTAACGGCATTAAGCCGGAGGGGAGGAGAGGGGAGGGGGGGGGGGGGGCTGGCTCACCTCTCCAGGTCCTTTTGAGGCCTGAAAACAGAAACAAAACCCGTCATACTCGTTCTGATACAAGAGTTCAGAGTTCAGATGAGAACAGGAAGTAAAACTGAACTGGACCTGAATTCTATCACGAAGATGTTCTTGAAGCCCGGAAGCCTCTCGAAGACGTCCTCGATCTGAAAGAGAGGACAGAACCGTTAGTCCCCGACTGTTTCTGAAGCAACAACCGTCTCTACTGTCTCTAGTGTCTCTTCTGTCTCTAGTGTCTCTAGTGTCTCTTCTGTCTCTTCTGTCTCTAGTGTCTCTAGTGTCTCTTCTGTCTCTAGTGTCTCTTCTGTCTCTAGTGTCTCTACTGTCTCTTCTGTCTCTTCTGTCTCTAGTGTCTCTAGTGTCTCTTCTGTCTCTAGTGTCTCTTCTGTCTCTTCTGTCTCTAGTGTCTCTAGTGTCTCTTCTGTCTCTTCTGTCTCTAGTGTCTCTAGTGTCTCTTCTGTCTCTAGTGTCTCTTCTGTCTCTAGTGTCTCTACTGTCTCTTCTGTCTCTTCTGTCTCTAGTGTCTCTAGTGTCTCTTCTGTCTCTAGTGTCTCTTCTGTCTCTTCTGTCTCTAGTGTCTCTAGTGTCTCTTCTGTCTCTTCTGTCTCTAGTGTCTCTAGTGTCTCTTCTGTCTCTAGTGTCTCTTCTGTCTCTAGTGTCTCTACTGTCTCTTCTGTCTCTTCTGTCTCTAATGTCTCTAGTGTCTCTTCTGTCTCTAGTGTCTCTTCTGTCTCTTCTGTCTCTAGTGTCTCTAGTGTCTCTTCTGTCTCTTCTGTCTCTAGTGTCTCTAGTGTCTCTTCTGTCTCTTCTGTCTCTAGTGTCTCTTCTGTCTCTAGTGTCTCTAGTGTCTCTTCTGTCTCTTCTGTCTCTTCTGTCTCTTGTCTCTTCTGTCTCTTCTGTCTCTTCTTTCTATGTCTCTTCTGTCTCTAGTGTCTCTTCTGTCTCTAGTGTCTCTATGCTCTTCTGTCTCTAGTGTCTCTAGTGTCTCTTCTGTCTCTAGTGTATCTAGTGTCTCTTCTGTCTCTAGTGTCTCTTCTGTCTCTAGTGTCTCTTCTGTCTCTTTGTCTCTAGTGTCTTTGTCTCTAGTGTCTCTTCTGTCTCTAGTGTCTCTTCTGTCTCTAGTGTCTCTTGTGTCTCTTCTGTCTCTAGTGTCTCTTCTGTCTCTAGTGTCTCTTCTGTCTCTAGTGTCTCTTTGTCTTTCTGTCTCTTCAGTGTCTCTAGTGTCTCTTCTGTCTCTAGTGTCTCTTCTGTCTCTTCTGTCTCGTTTCTAGTGTCTCTAGTGTCTCTTCTGTCTCTAGTGTCTCTAGTGTCTCTTCTGTCTCTAGTGTCTCTTCTGTCTCTAGTGTATCTAGTGTCTCTAGTGTCTCTTCTGTCTCTAGTGTCTCTAGTGTCTCTTCTGTCTCTAGTGTCTCTAGTGTCTCTTCTGTCTCTAGTGTCTCTAGTGTCTCTTCTGTCTCTAGTGTATCTAGTGTCTCTTCTGTCTCTCGTGTCTCTAGTGTCTCTTCTGTCTCTAGTGTATCTAGTGTCTCTTCTGTCTCTAGTGTCTCTAGTGTCTCTTCTGTCTCTAGTGTATCTAGTGTCTCTTCTGTCTCTAGTGTCTCTTCTGTCTCTAGTGTCTCTTCTGTCTCTTTTGTCTCTAGTGTCTCTTCTGTCTCTAGTGTCTCTTCTGTCTCTCGTGTCTCTCGTGTCTCTTCTGTCTCTTGTGTCTCTTGTGTCTCTTCTGTCTCTAGTGTCTCTTCTGTCTCTTCTGTCTCTAGTGTCTCTTCTATCGCTCGTGTCTCGTCTGTCTCTAGTGTCTCTAGTGTCTCTTCTGCCTCGTCTGTCTCTAGTGTCTCTAGTGTCTCTTCTGTCTCTAGTGTATCTAGTGTCTCTTCTGTCTCTAGTGTCTCTTCTGTCTCTAGTGTATCTAGTGTCTCTAGTGTCTCTTCTGTCTCTAGTGTCTCTCGTGTCTCGTCTGTCTCTAGTGTCTCTAGTGTCTCTTCTGTCTCTAGTGTCTCTAGTGTCTCGTCTGTCTCTAGTGTCTCGTCTGTCTCTAGTGTCTCTAGTGTCTCTAGTGTCTCTTCTGTCTCTAGTGTCTCTTCTGTCTCTAGTGTCTCTCGTGTCTCTAGTGTCTCTTCTGTCTCGTCTGTCTCTAGTGTCTCGTCTGTCTCTAGTGTCTCTAGTGTCTCTTCTGTCTCTAGTGTCTCGTCTGTCTCTAGTGTCTCTTCTGTCTCTAGTGTCTCTAGTGTCTCTTCTGTCTCTAGTGTCTCTTCTGTCTCTAGTGTCTCTTCTGTCTCTAGTGTCTCTAGTGTCTCTTCTGTCTCTAGTGTCTCTAGTGTCTCTTCTGTCTCTAGTGTCTCTTCTGTCTCTTCTGTCTCGTCTGTCTCTAGTGTCTCTAGTGTCTCTTCTGTCTCTAGTGTATCTAGTGTCTCTTCTGTCTCTAGTGTCTCTTCTGTCTCTAGTGTATCTAGTGTCTCTAGTGTCTCTTCTGTCTCTAGTGTCTCTTCTGTCTCTAGTGTATCTAGTGTCTCTAGTGTCTCTTCTGTCTCTAGTGTCTCTAGTGTCTCTTCTGTCTCTAGTGTCTCTAGTGTCTCTTCTGTCTCTAGTGTCTCTAGTGTCTCTTCTGTCTCTAGTGTATCTAGTGTCTCTTCTGTCTCTCGTGTCTCTAGTGTCTCTTCTGTCTCTAGTGTATCTAGTGTCTCTTCTGTCTCTAGTGTCTCTAGTGTCTCTTCTGTCTCTAGTGTATCTAGTGTCTCTTCTGTCTCTAGTGTCTCTTCTGTCTCTAGTGTCTCTTCTGTCTCTTTTGTCTCTAGTGTCTCTTTTGTCTCTAGTGTCTCTTCTGTCTCTAGTGTCTCTTCTGTCTCTCGTGTCTCTTCTGTCTCTTGTGTCTCTTCTGTCTCTTCTGTCTCTAGTGTCTCTTCTGTCTCTTCTGTCTCTAGTGTCTCTTCTATCGCTCGTGTCTCGTCTGTCTCTAGTGTCTCTAGTGTCTCTTCTGCCTCGTCTGTCTCTAGTGTCTCTAGTGTCTCTTCTGTCTCTAGTGTCTCTAGTGTCTCGTCTGTCTCTAGTGTCTCGTCTGTCTCTAGTGTATCTAGTGTCTCTAGTGTCTCTAGTGTCTCTTCTGTCTCTAGTGTCTCTTCTGTCTCTAGTGTCTCTCGTGTCTCTAGTGTCTCTTCTGTCTCGTCTGTCTCTAGTGTCTCGTCTGTCTCTAGTGTCTCTAGTGTCTCTTCTGTCTCTAGTGTCTCGTCTGTCTCTAGTGTCTCTTCTGTCTCTAGTGTCTCTAGTGTCTCGTCTGTCTCTAGTGTCTCTTCTGTCTCTAGTGTCTCTAGTGTCTCTAGTGTCTCTTCTGTCTCTAGTGTCTCTTCTGTCTCTTCTGTCTCTAGTGTCTCTAGTGTCTCTTCTGTCTCTTCTGTCTCTAGTGTCTTTAGTGTCTCTTCTGTCCTAACCGTCCCTTCTCTCTGTGCTGCAGTGGGATTCCTGCTGTTTCTACCAGCTATAGATATAGATCTATGTAGATATATCTATGTAGATATATATACCCTGTTATCCACTTCCTATCCTCATGAATGACCATAAACCCGGCTCCCAAGCCTGACGTTGTGGAGCGGCTCGTAGAGATCCATCGCTGGCAGGACCGAGGAAACCCAAGCTCTAAAGCCTGAAGACCATTAAGGCCTGAAGGACAGGCCACGCCTTGAACCAGAGCCAAGGGAGGAGGCAGCAGGGTGTAGGAAACCACAAGGGAGGAGGCAGCAGGGTGTAGGAAACCACAAGGGAGGAGGCAGCAGGGTGTAGGAAACCACAAGGGGGGAGGCAGCAGGGTGTAGGAAACCAAAAGGGAGGAGGGTCGTATCCTGGAGGAGGATGAGGTCAAGGAGGAGGATGAGGACGATGAGGAGGACGAGGAGGAGGAGGAGGAGGACGAGGAGGAGGAGGAGGAAGAGGAGGAGGACGAGGACGAGGATGAGGACGAGGAGGAGGACGAGGACGAGGATGAGACGTGTTGAGAAACACATTAACATTTAAGTTCCTCCGTTTAAATCCAGAGATGATTCAAGGCTTTTATAACTTATGAGCACATTTTCCATATTCAGCTAAACATACTTCATCATGATGGATCAAGTTTCATCTCAGAGCCTCAAACTTTACATTCAACGCTTCTAATGAGGTTTTAGGATGATGCTTCCAATGTTTTTATAGAAATATATATATATATATATATATATATATATATATATATATATATATATATATATATATATATATATATATATATATATAGTATTTCATGATGACATCACCTTGTTAAATACATTTTGTAATATAAATGTAATTCTGGCTGCTGCCAGTGAAGATTTTGTTTTTATTGCGTTAGATAAAAACATTTTGTGAGTTGTTATTAGAATTATTAGTTGTTATTGTTGAGCTGAGACTCAGAACCTGAGAAGAACCAAAGTGTTCCTTTAGGCTAGCGTTGCCGACCCCCTGGAGTGAAGCGTGCGTACCCTGCGGGCGAAGTGTTTGGCCAGCTGCTGGAACTGGAAGCTGCTCGGGTCCCTCAGAGCGTCGCTGTAGGTTTCTGCTCTCAGCTTGATGCTCAGCTCCACCACCTGGTCCTTCAGGGGCCTCGGGGGCCACAGCACGGTGTTGTCTATCTCGTTACCGATCTGGATATGCAGGAACATATGATGTTGGTATGTTGTCAACGAGCAGGCATTCTACAACTAATCTAGATTCACTCACCGAGTTCTGAAAGTCATTGCTTCCCAGTGAGTTGTCATCTCCGCCCTGAGGCCTCGCGGTCAGGTCGGGGAAGTTGCCGTTGTTGTACTCCAACACGTACTTGGTTGTCACCTCCAGACTGGAATCCACTGCAACATCTTGTGGCTTTTCTGGGGCGACTTCGCCGCCGGCCTCGGATGTGACGTCTACTGGCTCCGTCATGAGGTCCTCTGTAACATCGGGGGAGATGCCCTCAACTTCCTGGACAGGCTCACCAGGAACCTCACGGCTGACCTCCTCAGCCTCGGTTCCTCCTCCCCCTGTGGTCACAATCCCTGGATGGTCACGAGTCACAACTTCTGGAGCTGTTTCACTCGGTGCCTCTTGGAAAGATTCGGACTCTGGACCTTCACTTGCAGGCTCAACCACATGTGTAGTAGTCTTTCTGGTGGTTTCTGGTGGTTCTTCTACCTCAGGCTCTTCTAGAGGTTCCACTGTTACCGCTAGATCAGGTGTTTCCTCCACTTCAGTCATGGGCAATACATGCTCTGTATCTTCTGGAGCCACAACAATAACTGGAGTGATCTCTTCATTGAACTCTGGTGTTGTCTCGGGAACGACTTCCTCAGCAACTTCTGGTTCTGTAACACCAACTTCCTCAGCAACTTCTGGTTCTGTAACACCAACTTCCTCAGCAACTTCTGGTTCTGTAACACCAACTTCCTCAGCAACTTCTGGTTCTGTAACACCAACTTCTTCCGATATCTCCAACGAGGCCTCAGATGTTGCTTCTTCTGAATCCTCCAAAGGTTCTTGAGTTGTATCCTCATCAGTCACGACTTCAGGTTCTGCTTCCTGTGCAGGTTCCTTCTCCTCTGCAATTTCTTCTACGAGTTCTGCTTTTTGTTCTGGTTCTCTAGTGGGTTCTGCGTCTTCTGCAGTTTCTTCCTCATGTTCCACTTTGTGTGCTGGTTCTCCAGTGGGTTCTGCAGACTCCTCTGCAAACTCTTCTACGAGTTCTGCTTCTTGTTCTGGTTCTCCTGTGGGTTCTGTCTCTTCAGCAGTTCGTTCTGCAGATTCTGCTATTTGTACAGTTTCTAGAACAGGTTCTTGTACAGTTTCTGTTGGATTTGTTTCTTCTTCTTTGTCTCCGGGTTCTAAAGGTGCCTCAGGTGTTCCTTCTTCTTTTGAAGTCTCATTGACTGTCTCTTCTGTCAGCTTTCCAGTGATTGATGTTTCTGTTGTAGCTTCATCTGGTTCTCCTGCTGAGCTGCGTACCGGAGCTTCTACTTTACCCTCTTTAGTAACTTCTGTTGGAACATCTAGTTCTTCTTCTGCTGTTTCATCAGGGTCATTTAGCTCTTTTACATCCGTCTCTGTTGTTTTCACCTCAGTGGACTCGGTCGTCTCATCTTCAATAACAACTGAGTCTTCTTCATGTTTGACTTTGTCTTCTTCTGCTGCCTCTACTATTATTCCTTTGTCCGTCTCGTCCACTGCAGTAGGAGGTGGTACCTCCTCTGTGCCATAGGCGGTGTCTTCATCCTGGTTATCTTGTAAAATCACGACAACAGGTTCAGAAGTGACCTCATCCATCAGCGTTGGCCTGTTACCAACATCTGGTCTGATCTGGTCTGTCGTGGTGAGAATAAAAGCCTGGGAAGGAACCTCAGTTTCCAAGTCTGGAGTCACGTTCATAAATATCTCAGCTTCTTCTTCTGAATCCGTTAGTAGAACCACCGTTGGAGTTTCATCCGTGCTGATTTCATCTTGGCTAACTCCTATAATTTCCTCTGAGGAATGTTCTATAGGTGGTTTCAATCCGTCACCTTCAGGTTCTTCAAGAAAAACCACCTCAACTATTTCAGGTGCATCTGGATCCGGTTCATCGGTTGGCTCTGGTGAATCCTCCGTTTCCTCCTTTACAACCTCATCACTTAAGGACAAGTCTGGGGTGGCGTCCAAAGAATTGTCTGGAATTTCCTCAACGACTTTGAATGTGGTCTCTGGCGTTTGCTCCGTCACGACTTCTGATGGAGCTGCAGGCTCTTCATGCCCTAAATCTTCCGGTGGGGCAACTTCTGCAGCCGGTGATGTGGTGGGCTCAGTGAAAACCACAGTGGTAGCTTCTGTGAGGACCACTTCAGCCATGACCTCTGAGGGTGGCTCCTCACCTTCTGGGCTGACTTCGTGAATCACCTCCGTTGTCGCAGGTACATCCACATCTTCAGGAAAGATCTCAACCTCCTCTTCCGTTTTATCTTCCTCCTCTTCCCCAACAGTCCCTTCAAAGGGCTTGTGGGTAACAGAGGCAGCAACCTCAACAGTTTCCTTTGCAATGTTCTCAAGAGCTACTTCCTCAGACTTCAGAGTTGCAGCGATGATCAGAGGTGGACTTTCTGAAGCGACGCCTCCTCCGGCCTCCTGGACGTCTCCAGTGTCCTCTGGCACGGCAACAACCGCAGACTCAGAGGTCAAATCCACAGGGACCTCAGTCCTGGATGCTGCAGGATCTTGATCCGGCCCTTCGGTTGCAGAGAGGGGAGGGGCCAAAGCGGTGACCTCAAAGCCCGGGGGAAGGTCATCTTTGTTTGTTGTGATTGTGTCCGATCTGGCGATGAGGACATCCTCCTCTGTAAAAAGACAATACAGATGAAATGACATTATAAGGACGTTTAAATTTATACATGTATACTGCATTCCTCAAAGTAGCTGAACAGAGTTGTGAGATCAGTTCCTTTCAGAGGGTTTTAACTCTAGTTCTGGACACAAGTGGTTCTTAAAGTCTACCAAAGTGGTCTGAACCCCAAACTCCATCAGCCCTGTCGCATGTTACGTGAACTGGACTCTAGAACTTTTAGTCAACTTTCCAACAAGGTTTTCAGTTTATTCAGAAAAGAGGATTTGTGGTTTGTTCTTTATATCTCTACGGCTGTATAATGTTAACATGGAAACCCAGAAGCTCCATGCAGAGAGAAACTTCCAGCTCGTCCCACAAAGTCGTATTTTATCTGTTAAAACTTTCTCCAGAACAACCTGCAACACCAGAACTGAGTCTTCAGGGGTAAACACTCGTTTCTCTTAAGTTTGTGAACGTCACGAAACCTGCTGTTTGATGCCCTCTGAATCATCTGAAGAGGTAAAGGTTTGCAGAACAACATAAACGCTGGACCAGCATGCTTCGGCTTGTGGCCGAGCCGGATGGAGGCCAAAAGCCTTGATTTCCTTTCTCCGCTAACCCCTGAAGGAGGTGAAGTTGTGACCTTAACTTAAACCCTCAAGCTGTTTCAGGAACAGAAGACTTTTGCTTCCAGCTCCACGTTGGTTGAAATACAAACCGCCACAAACTCATCGTCTCCAGGTTCCTCTGATCTCACTAACCCTGATACCTGTCCTGATACTCAGTCACGTCTTCACCCTCCATTGACCAGACTGCTGCCCGTAAATAGGCTTACGGGTCTATTCTGAGCTGCCAGTCCGCCCTCCCATGAGGCGAGGGGGGGTAAGCCGGCAGCAGACATTCAAACCTGGACGCACATTTAGTGTTGAACAAACACGATGGTCTGGTGCTCCGCTCATCCCGGGGTCATAAAGACTTTCAACGGGTCACCAGTTAGATACTATTGAGCTCCTGCTGCCACATGAAGAGCCTTCTGCTCCTTCAGGGTCCACTTCTACTCCTCCACTTTGGCTCGAGTCGGCTTCTTAATAGTCATCAGTAAAAGATGACAAACAGACAAAACTGTTGGATAAAAACATTTGGTAAACCCTTTGTATGCATTTCATAACTAAACTACATTAAAAATCTAAAACCTCTGGCTCTTGTTCCTGTGGAGGTTGAATGAACATAAAGAAGCTTCTGCTCAATGAAAGTGATGTAAAATTATAAGACTAAGGCTTCAGACTGATTTTAAACTTAATAAAAGACATTGAGGGTTGGGTCGATGTGAGGAACCCTAACCCAAACAGTCTTAATCTCAAAGTGACGGCTTAGAGGATTCAGAGCTTCAGAGATTCAGGTGAGAGTTTACCTGCTGGACTGGTCTCAGAGCTGCAGGACAAAGAGACAGAAAAGCTTTTAGAAAACAGAATAAAACAGAATAAAAGGTTATTGATGAGTTCTATGAAGTTATGATTAGACATCATTCATAACTGTGTTCAAACGTAATGACGATTGATCAGTTCATCAACATTCAGAAGATTAATCGACTAAATAATCGATTCATCGAGAAAATAATTCTGAAAGTGAACAATGAAAATAATCATTAATAGCATCCGTAGATAAAGTAGTGTAGTGTGGTAAAGTATTAATATTAATGAGTATAAACATAAAGACCAGTAAAAGGAGCAAAAGCTGATTTTAAAGTAAAGTTTTCATCTAATTTCTTATGTTTTTGTTTTTATATGTAGATATGAAACACGAGTCTTAGTTTCAGATGATTGTACACTAATGAAAACAGAGTTATGAATATTATATTGAGCTTCTCATAAAACTCTACATTCTGGTCCTTTAATGTTCCTCAACCCAGAAACACAACATGTGTGGACCCTTAACATACTGAACATTCCCTTTGACTCGTTAACGAGCAGCTGGGCCGCAGCGGCTTCACAGTCAGAGATAAGTGAAACCACACCAGTGTGAAAACCAGCCATGAGGCAAACAAACAAACAAATAAACAAACTAACAAACTAACTAACAAACATCTGGCTGAGCCAAACACCTCAAACTGCTTCCTGTTTCTGGCTCTTTGAAAACGCTACATTATGAATACGTGATACATATCTATATATTCTACATATAGAGTCTCATATCGTCGTCATATCGTCGTAGAGCTGAACTACAGCTGACTCCAGGTCAGTGGAGGTCTGTGTCTGGTGTGTTCAGGCCTACCTGCATGGAGGAGGACCTGAGGCGAGGGCCACACTGCAGCAGGTGATGAAGCACAGCACAGGAGTCAGAAACACAACTCTTTATCGAGTCAACCTCTATCATAAAAAGACTCTCAGGATTCACATGAAGGACAGAAATCTGTTTTTTAATCTACCCGTCTAGATTAATCTGATTTAGAGACTAAACGACTGTTCATGTTCAAGCACTACAAACACAAGAACAATAAACCGACCTGTTCATCTCCGCAGCCATGGCAACCCTCTGAAAGACAGAAACACATCATCAGCAAAGATATAAGATCATAACTTTATAACTGGTTAATTGTTCCTCAGGAACATGAAACACATTCGACTTATTGATATAGATTTACGTCTTCAGACAGACGTCAGATCTCTGCTTTTATTTTGGTATTTTATTCGTGAAAGGAAACAAAAGTATTTTATACTATATAATATTATCATTAATATCACTATTAGTAATAGTAGGAGACATATTTCATTTGTAAACAAAAAGACAATATTGTATTTTAACTTCTGTCATTATTTAAGGACATAATAATGTCAGTATTCTTTTACCAATGTATTGTTCCTACGTGTCCATATGAATATTAAATATTATATATATATATATATATATATATATATTATATATATATGTATGTGTGTGTGTGTGTGTGTATATGTACTCACACTCCTGATGAGGCTGTGGTGCTCCTCTGATTGGCTGAAGAAGCTGCCGATGTCCTTCACGCTGACGGACTCGTCCATGCAGCGGCGGACCCAGTCCTGGTACTGGTCCCGCTCCGGGAGCCGGTCCCAGAAGATCTTAAAGGCCTCCCACACCGTCTCCTGGCACACTGGAACACACGTGTTGTATCACATGTTACACACTGGAACATACGTGTTGTATCACATGTTACACACTGGAACATTCGTGTTGTATCACATGTTACATACCGGAACATTAACATGTTAAATATTAGAACATTAACACGTTACATATTAGAACATTAACACGTTACATATTAGAACATTAACACGTTACATACTGGAACATTAACACGTTACATACTGGAACATTAACACGTTACACACTGGAACATTAACACGTTACATACTGGAACATTAACACGTTACACACTGGAACATTAACACGTTACACACTGGAACATTAACACGTTACATACTGGAACATTAACACGTTACACACTGGAACATTAACACGTTACATACTGGAACATTAACACGTTACACACTGGAACATTAACACGTTACATACTGGAACATTAACACGCTACATACTGGAACATTAACACGTTACACACTGGAACATTAACACGTTACATATTGGAACATTAACACGTTACACACTGGAACATTAACACGCTACATACTGGAACATTAACACGTTACATACTGGAACATTAACACGTTACATATTAGAACATTAACACGTTACACACTGGAACATTAACACGCTACATACTGGAACATTAACACGTTACACACTGGAACATTAACACGTTACACACTGGAACATTAACACGTTACATACTGGAACATTAACACGCTACATACTGGAACATTAACACGTTACATACTGGAACATTAACACGTTACATACTGGAACATTAACACGCTACATACTGGAACATTAACACGTTACACACTGGAACATTAACACGCTACATACTGGAACATTAACATGTTACACACTGGAACATTAACACGCTACATATTAGAACATTAACACGTTACACACTGGAACATTAACACGTTACATATTGGAACATTAACACGTTACATACTGGAACATTAACACGTTACATACTGGAACATTAACACGTTACATATTGGAACATTAACACGTTACATACTGGAACATTAACACGCTACATATTAGAACATTAACACGTTACAGACAGACAGACAGACAGGACCTGGACCAGAACCAGGACCTGGACCCGCTGACGTACCTCTGAGGTGGAAGTACTTCAGGTGGTTGTCGACGGCCTGGTCGAACGTCTCCTGAGTACAGAGTTTGACTCCGCTGGGAAACAAGACGTTCCTTCTCCTGCGGGTCAGAGCGGTGTGTCGTCGGTGGTGAAGAAGCTGATCGGAGACCAGCGACGGATCCTCCAGATGTGGACCAGGTCCCTCCAGATGTGGACCAGGTCCCTCCAGATGTGGACCAGGTCCCTCCAGATGTGGACCAGGTCCCTCCAGATGTGGACCAGGTCCCTCCGAGTCCGCTTCTGGAGGGAGACCAGAGACAGACCTTCAGTAAAGTAGTGGAGGAAGTACTGCTGTACTTTTACTGCAAGAAGTACTTCTGTACTCTTACTGCAAAAAGTACTCCTGTACTCTTACTGCAAGAAGTACTTCTGTACTCTAACTGCTGAACATACTCCTGTACTCTTACTGCAAGAAGTACTTCTGTACTCTTACTGTTGATCATACTCCTGTACTTTTACTGCAATAAGTACTTCTGTACTCTTACTGCAATAAGTATTTCTGTACTCTTACTGCAAGAAGTACTTCTGTACTCGTACTGCAAGAAGTACTCCTGTACTCTTACTGCAAGAAGTACTCCTGTACTCTTACTACAAGAAGTATTCCTGTACATTTACTGCAAGAAGTACTTCTGTACTCTTACTGCAAGAAGTATTCCTGTATATTTACTGCAAGAAGTACTTCTGTACTCTTACTGCAAGAAGTATTCCTGTACTCTTACTACAAGAAGTATTCCTGTACATTTACTGCAAGAAGTACTTCTGTACTCTTACTGCAAGAAGTATTCCTGTACATTTACTGCAAGAAGTACTTCTGTACTCTTACTGTTGACAATACTCCTGTACTTTTCAGCTGATACTTTAACGACATGAAACTGATACTTGTGTACTTTTACTTGGGTAGGATACATAATGCAGGACTTTTACATAAACGTATTGGTATTTTTACAGTAGTAAATTATGTGGATACTACTACATGTATAAATACCTGTTAGTAATAATAAAAACTTTGTTCTAACACAGGTAAAAGTATCTGTTAGTAGTAATAAAACCTTGATGTGGACCTCTCTCCGTAAAGACGTGTCCTGTCTCCGGGGAAACGTGTCCTGTCTCCGGGTAGACGTGTCCTGTCTCCGTGGAGACGTGTCCTGTCTCCGTGGAGACGTGACCTGTCTCCGTGGAAACGTGTCCTGTCTCCGTGGAGACGTGTCCTGTCTCCGTGGAAACGTGTCCTGTCTCCGTGGAGACGTGTCCCGACAGCAGCATAGCTCCCAGTGTCCACAGCACCAACCTCCCAAACCGTCCTGCCATTTCTCAGAAGACCTGAACGTCCAGCCTGTCTGTCCTCGTCCTCAGCTCATCAGCTCCGTCTCAGTCGTCCATCCGGAGGTCCAATGAGGCAGAGACTTGAGGACGGTCCGGCGTCTCCGAGCTGCTCGTTGCTCTCTGAGCAGATGGGACTTCTTTCTCTTTGCTGTAATCCCATTTGTTAATCTGCTGGACTGGATGAGTGTCAGAGTCCGTGTCTCTGTTGCTTTAAGGAAACAAACAGGACGATTATGTGCAACAGTGCTTCATACAACAGTTGAAGGAAACAAACAGGACGATTATATGCAACAGGGCTTCATACAACAGTTTAGGGAAACAAACAGGATGATTATGTGCAACAGGGCTTCATACAACAGTTTAGGGAAACAAACAGGATGATTATGTGCAACAGGGCTTCATACAACAGTTTAGGGAAACAAACAGGATGAGTATGTGCAACAGTTTAAGGAAACAAACAAACAGGACGATTATGTGCAACAGGGCTTCATACAACAGTTTAGGGAAACAAACAGGACGATTATGTGCAACAGGGCTTCATACAACAGTTTAAGGAAACAAACAAACAGGACGATTATGTGCAACAGGGCTTCATACAACAGTTTAAGGAAACAAACAGGATGAGTATGTGCAACAGGGCTTCATACAAAAGTTTAAGGAAACAAACGGGATGATTATGTGCAACAGGGCTTCATACAACAGTTTAAGGAAACAAACAGGACAATTATGTGCAACAGGGCTTCATACAACAGTTTAAGGAAACAAACAGGACAATTATGTGCAACAGGGCTTCATACAACAGTTCAGCTCAAAGATGGTTAATACAAGACTCTTCCTGCTTCATTACCTACGATTCACCTGTGAAAGTGACGCCTTTAACAAACGAAGAAACTGATTCAACTGGTCGTCTTACGAATGTGTCCAAATTTATTCTTTAAATTAAAACAGAGAATTACTGTGAATTACTGCTAAAAAAAAACATGTAATTTGAGGTTCATAACATAATACGTGTCATTAACGTATTTAACTGTAATATGAACAGATAACAGTGAAGACCCGTCTTTGTTTGTCGGCCGTGAGCTTCCTGTCGTCAGCCAGGTGGTCGTCACGGCAGCCTGATCTGGATTACCTGAACACCCTGCAAGGTCACACTCGGCATTACAAGGTCAAAGGTCACCACGGAGCTGGACTCGTTTTCTCTAAACCAGTTTACACTTAGAAACTAATCCACCGGGACACAAGTGTAAATAAATCATTTATGTTTGTCTTGTTTTAAATAATATTCAAAAGATACGGTTTTTGTTTTGTCTATTATTCAATGAGCAGCTTTTTAAGACATGTCTTTGGTACATATTCATATTATTAATGATGAATTGTGACTGAATTCTCTCTCCATGTTAAACCCTGAAGACAACATGGTCTCAACTGGTCCAGACTGGGTCCACAATGCCCTTAATGGGATTAACTGGAGATCAACGTCTGAAAGCTACAGGTCAATAAAACCCTTTGTTATCGTTCCTCGGTGTTTAGACAGACGAGGGTTGTTCAGGACTCGGAGTCCAGCAGAGAATCTGGATCAGTTTTCAATCTGAAGGCTCAGATTATTTATGGGATGGAGGATTCATGGAGGATTCATGGAGGCCTAAATCTGTCTAATCTGGACCCCCGTGGGTCAGATTAACCTCCACGACTGCTGGGGCAAAACATGAACAATCACTGACCGGGGCCCAGACCGGGGGCCAGAGCGGGGAATGAACGAGCCAAAGGGGGGACTGAACGAGCCAAAGGGGGGACTGAACGAGCCAAAGGGGGGACTGAACGAGCCAAAGGGGGGACTGAACGAGCCAAAGGGGGGACTGAACGAGCCAAAGGGGACTGAACGAGCCAAAGGGGAACTGAACGAGCCAAAGGGGGGCTAAGCAGGCCAAGGGGGACTGAACGAGCCAAAGGGGGACTGAACGAGCCAAAGGCGGGAATGAACGAGCCAAAGGGGGACTGAACAAGCCAAAGGGGGACTGAACGTGCCAAAGGGGGGACTGAACGAGCCAAAGGGGGGACTGAACGAGCCAAAGGGGGGACTGAACGAGCCAAAGGGGGGAATGAACGAGCCAAAGGGGGGACTGAACGAGCCAAAGGCGGGAATGAACGAGCCAAAGGGGGGCATGAACGAGCCAAAGGGGGGACTGAACGAGCCAAAGGGGGGACTGAACGAGCCAAAGAATTACAGTTGCCACAAGTTATGAGGTTTTGTCTGTAACCCCCCACCTCCCTCGCCCTCAGTCTGATCCATTTAACGAGTTGTAAGCTGATTGGTCCTCAGCAGGGGGGATTAAACACACAGTTAAAGACAAGCACACCACCGAAGAAGAGTTGATAGTAAGAAACAGCCTGGTAGTAACTGTGACATCAACACCACTGTAGTGCGTACTGATCATTATACAACATCATCAGGTATCTATGGTCCACAGAATAAAAGACTGACTCCTTGTTAGAAGGATCAAGGTTTATTTGCAGTATAAAGTTATTTACATACACAGAACAAAAGATTAATAAATATTTGAAAGTATAAAATATAAGTTATGTATTGTTTGGTGCTCAGCTGCTTCCCTTCTGGCTCCGGTGCAGCTTCATGATCAGGGTTCGGATCTCCTCGCGCTTCTGCCGCACACGTTGCCGCGGAAACCAGTTGTCCAACCGCAATGGGAGGTCAAAGTGCACCACGGGGTCCTGGGGAGCCAATCAGAGAGCTGGGTTCAGTGTGGAGAGACAGATCGAGGAGAGCAGGTGTTCCTACCTGCAGGAAGCTCTGAGGCGTTCCTACCTGCAGGAAGCTCTGAGGTGTTCCTACCTGTAGGAAGCTCTGAGGTGTTCCTACCTGCAGGAAGCTCTCGGGCATTCCTACCTGCAGGAAGCTCTCGGGAGTTCCTACCTGTAGGAAGCTCTGAGGCGTTCCTACCTGCAGGAAGCTCTCGGGAGTTCCTACCTGTAGGAAGCTCTCGGGCGTTCCTACCTGTAGGAAGCTCTCGGGCGTTCCTACCTGCAGGAAGCTCTCGGGCGTTCCTACCTGCAGGAAGCTCTGAGGCGTTCCTACCTGCAGGAAGCTCTGAGGCGTTCCTACCTTTAGGAAGCTCTGAGGCGTTCCTACCTGCAGGAAGCTCTGAGGCGTTCCTACCTTTAGGAAGCTCTGAGGCGTTCCTACCTGCAGGAAGCTCTGAGGCGTTCCTACCTGCAGGAAGCTCTCGGGCGTTCCTACCTGTAGGAAGCTCTCGGGCGTTCCTACCTGTAGGAAGCTCTCGGGCGTTCCTACCTGCAGGAAGCTCTCGGGCGTTCCTACCTGCAGGAAGCTCTGAGGCGTTCCTACCTGCAGGAAGCTCTGAGGCGTTCCTACCTTTAGGAAGCTCTGAGGCGTTCCTACCTGCAGGAAGCTCTGAGGCGTTCCTACCTGCAGGAAGCTCTCGGGCGTTCCTACCTGTAGGAAGCTCTCGGGCGTTCCTACCTGCAGGAAGCTCTCGGGCGTTCCTACCTGTAGGAAGCTCTCGGGCGTTCCTACCTGTAGGAAGCTCTCGGGCGTTCCTACCTGCAGGAAGCTCTCGGGTGTTCCTACCTGTAGGAAGCTCTCGGCGTACTGCAGCAGGTACAGCCCGCAGTCGCTGCTGTTGTCCTGCTGGGGGACGCGGACGCTGCAGCTCCTCACGCGGTCTGGCCCAAAGACACGGGGCGTCCCCCGCCGGACCTCCCACTCCACCTGCAGGTAGCTGAGACACAGGAACAGTGAGACACGGGGACAGTGAGACACCGGGTAGCTGAGACACAGGGACAGTGAGACACCAGGGACAGTGAGACACCAGGGACAGTGAGACATGAGGGACGATGAGACACCAGGGACAGTGAGACACCAGGGACAGTGAGACACCAGGGACAGTGAGACATGAGGGACGGTGAGACACCAGGGACAGTGAGACACCAGGGACAGTGAGACATGAGGGACGGTGAGACACCAGGGACAGTGAGACACCAGGGACAGTGAGACATGAGGGACGGTGAGACACCAGGGACAGTGAGACACCAGGGACAGTGAGACATGAGGGACGGTGAGACACCAGGGACAGTGAGACACCAGGGACAGTGAGACATGAGGGACGATGAGACACCAGGGACAGTGAGACACCAGGGACAGTGAGACACCAGGGACAGTGAGACATGAGGGACGGTGAGACACCAGGGACAGTGAGACACCAGGGACAGTGAGACATGAGGGACGGTGAGACACCAGGGACAGTGAGACACCAGGGACAGTGAGACATGAGGGACAGTGAGACATGAGGGACGGTGAGACACCGGGGACAGTGAGGCACCGGGGACGGTGAGACATGAGGGACAGTGAGACACCGGGGACAGTGAGACACCAGGGACAGTGAGACACCGGGGACAGTGAGACACCGGGGACAGTGAGACACCGGGGACAGTGAGACACCAGCACTTTGAGTTGTGGAGGACAGGAACTGACTCTCGGAGCAGCCGGCAGACGTTCTCGTGGTACGACAGCTTCAGAGAGTCCATGACGAGGACGCAGGGCCTGCAGAGGACAGCGAGGACAGGAGGACATGAAGCAGGACAGACAGCAGGACAGACAGCAGGTCCCTCTGGGTGTCGACAGTTAAATCTCTCTTGAAAACAAAGACCACTCACCTCTTCAACACCGTGTCCCTCTGCCAGCTCTGCTGAGTGCATTCCTACAAAATAAGAGCGGTTTCAGATTACAGAGACGAGCTGAACCTCAACGTCCATCATTCATCAGTCCCTTGTCCTCTGTCCTCATCATGTTTACGTTACCGTTGCTCCTTTGAGGGAGAAGCTGTTCAAGGAGATTTAATCTGAATCGTCCCTAAATAATAATAAAAAACTTGTTTGACTTCTCAAACATCTGTAGAACTATTGATAACATCCTTTTTATGTCAATAAACAAAAGGAACCCAAACCTTTTGTGGAAAAGTCACAATAACATAACATAAAATAGACCACATGTTGCAAAGAAATTATACAAATAATGGAAAAGAAACTTAAAAAACACAAAAAATATATAACAGTAAAATGTACAAAAGAATGATTGATAATGATAATAATAATTCATTTTAACAACAACAACAGAATATTTACCAGAGGCTGCTGTGGTCTCAGACTAGGGGCTGAAGGTTTACCTGCAGTTGATCCACCTGAGACACAAACAACAACCTGCAATGTTTCCTGTTGCTGCTTCACAATAAAAGCCCTGAAGTGCCTTGCTGATGGAAAGCTTTTAATTTGAAAGACTCTTTGAGGAGAACATTTATTCATTTAATTTCTGCTGCTGCTTCATTCTACTCAGGTAAACCAGGAAGTAAAAAGCAGCTCACCTGTTGAGCTCTGGAACTCTTGGTACTGAACCTCCTCCAGACCCGGGAAACAGACCACCACCAGGTACCAGTGAGCTCTGTGGACACACACCAAGCAACATGCTTACTGCAGAGGACTCTTATTGTGGAACATCATGCTGACTGCAGAGGACTCTTATTGTGGAACATCATGCTGACTGCAGAGGACTCTTATTGTGAAACATCATGCTGACTGCAGAGGACTCTTATTGTGAAACATCATGCTGACTGCAGAGGACTCTTATTGTGAAACATCATGCTGACTGCAGAGGACTCTTATTGTGGAACATCATGCTGACTGCAGAGGACTCTTATTGTGGAACATCTGCAGGAAGTGGACAGCAAACAACCACAATCTCAACTTCCTTTGTGTCATTTTAAATGTTTCAGAACCGATGCAAAACCCGACCACAATGTGATGGTTTAGTTCCAACCATACACAAATAAACTGAAACACAGAAATCTCATGAAATTTGACAAATATCATGAAATTTGAGAAAAAAGAAAAAAGATTAAAAAAATGTCATGGTGCTTCAATTAAAGTAGAATTACAGTTTTTATTATTTTATTCTGGCGGGTCACAGAGACTCAATTCCACTTCCAACAAAGTCATAAAGAAATGTCCTTACTCTTGATTGACAGGCACAAACAGGAAGTCTTTGGTGAAAATGTCGACGTGGCGGGTCCACGTCTTCACCCTCTGATGTCTCATGTGACGGTCGCTGAGAAAAGACACGAGCACACAAAGACAGAGACAGACTGACTCTGGATCCGAGACGCGAGACAGAGCTACGTTACTCAGAGGAAACCTTCTGAGGATCGACTTCGTCCACAGAAAAATAATCTTTACATTCTGAGAGCTGACAGAAATAAGAGTGTGTCGTCTGCGTAGAGTCGGACCTTTTGCTTTATTTTCTAAAATAATTGATTATGATTGTGAAAAGTAAAGTGGATTTGAGATGTGGAACATCTGGAGGAACCAGCTGGTAAATGTGTTTTAGTCACGACCAAACACAGAACATCAAAGTCTGAACCTTTTGGAGCTAAAACGTATTAAAAAAAAATGACAAAAAACGAACCACAAGAAATACAGAAAAATGACTCAAATGTGAATAAATACACAAAAACAGAAAGTCACATGTTCACCAGGAGAAAAGCTACAGTGATTAGATGTTTATTATTATTGTCATTATGCTGGTTCCACATGAGTATAGAGGATTATACTCTTTAGGTAATACCCTTACGGGACAGAGGGGGCGTCGTCGTCCCCGGCGGCTCTTCGTCTGCTCAGCTGTTTGTAGAAGAAGCTGCTAAAGACGTGACTCCGCTCGGCCACTGAGCCCCCGACGCCCTCCAGGAGGAGGAACCTGCAGGAGGAGGACACTGGTCAGGACTCTGACCCCCTACTGGTGGCAGACAGGAACTACATTTAAACAAGCGGTACTTCACGGAGTTTCAGACTGACTTGAGGTAGAAGTCAATGATGACGTCGTTGAGGAACTCGCCGCTGCTCAGGCAGGCCAGGTCCTCCTTCGTCACTGTGATCCGGCCTCTAGAGGGCGCCGCCGGGTACTGGATCAACCTGAAGACCACGTACAGAGGGTTCAATCCTGTCCATGTTACTTTAGCTTCTGGTTGTTTACAGTCTGACCTGGTCCAGGTCTAACAGTCTGACCTGGTCCAGGTTGTGTTACCTGGTGGGAAGCTGCTGCAGACCAGAAGAGTTCAGGTGTGACTTCTTATTCCTCTGGTTGTTTCTCACCTGAAAAAGATGAATTTGTTTTATTGTTTCAGAGTTTGAGAGAGAAATTACTTTGAAAAGAAAAAGGAGGACCGAGAGGGGAGGAGTCTCACAGCAGCGTGTCCCAGCAGTCCAAGGAGGTGCTGGTCCAGAGGAGGAGGACAGCTGTGGAGGAGCAGCAGCCCGTCGGTCCACTCCAGAGGGGAGGTCGGCCCACCGGAGGAGGAGCAGCCCTTCCTGTACTCCTCCATGTCCAGGATGGAGGCCAGTAGGGCGGCTTGGAGCTCCTGCAGCTGCTCCTTCAACACCAGCAGGAGGAAGGAGCACGCCGGGCCTGAAGGACCAGGAGGACACATTAACACCGATACCTAGATCCTAGACCTGCACCTAGACCCTACAAACCAGTCCAGTTCTACCAGTCTCCTACCTACTGATCTACCTACTGGCCCAGTTGGCTCAGTTTCTGGACATATTGGCCATTACTAATTCCAGTTTACCAAGTGGTTGCCCAGCTGTTTGTCCAGTGGTTTACCAGTTCTGGCCCAGTGGTTTACCAGTTCTGGCCCAGTGGTGGCCCAGTGGTTTACCAGGGGTGGCCCAGTGGTTTACCAGTTCTGGCCCAGTGGTTTACCAGTTCTGGCCCAGTGGTGGCCCAGTGGTTTACCAGGGGTGGCCCAGTGGTTTACCAGTGGTGGCCCAGTGGTGGCCCAGTAGTTTACCAGTGGTTTACCAGGCTACAGGACAGAAACATGGCTTGTATTTCTCTCCTCTCTGAAACCTCAACATGTTTCCACCTCAGAACTCTTTGGCAGCGATCGCTACTTTCCCCATTCGGATGATTTCAGAGCCGAAATCAAACCGTGTGGCCGGACTCTGATTGGCCGCGAAGCGCTGGCAAAGTCACCTGATTGGCTGCTTGGTTCCTGCCCAGCGCTGGAGGGCTGCAGAAGTTGTCAAAAGTTAATTTTCCATGAAGCTTCACAGGTCCAGTCAAACTTTCATTCAGAAAATCCTCATTTTCGGACGGCAGGGTAAATGCTATTGCAGAGATTGTCTATGTAAGAGGAGGACTCACTACATGATGAAAGAACAGAGCAGTTTCTAGGCAGTAGAAGTGAACTGTGTGGTCTCTGGGTGAAGTTTACTCCGATATATCTGCTGTCTGAATGCTGATGGGAAGTTGTTCTTTGAATATAAACATTGTATTTTATCTAAGTGTAATTCTGGCTTTGTTTTTCCTTAATTGTGGTTTGGGATGACATTTATGGTTCAGAGTGAGCGCTCTGTGTGATTCACTGCTCTGAGTGTGGAAACTGTGATGATGGAAACTACATGAAGTGTTTCTGACTGTGCCAACATATTACTGTTGTTTTTGTCTGTGTTCAGGCTGAAATCTGTTATGAAAGTACAAAAACTACATGAAGGAAACTGACGTGTTCTTGCAGCTCAGACATTCAGTTTCTTGACATGCTGAGCTTTTAGTTTAAAACGGTCTTTGTATGACAGTAATGAGCTGAATATATTTAAGAAAAGGAATTTAAGTTAAAGTGCTGACTGAAGCGGATGTGACAGTTTGTGTGGAAGCGCAGAGTTGAAGCACTGAAAGGACGTGAAGTGAAACTATGTACATAAACTATTGTCACTACTTTTACTGTGTACGTGGTAAGTTTAAGTATCAGGGTGTATCAGCGTGTATAAGGGTGTAGAAGAGTGTATCAGGGTGTATAAGGCTGTAGAAGGGTGTATCAGCGTGTATAAGGGTGTAGAAGAGTGTATCAGGGTGTATAAGGCTGTAGAAGGGTGTATCAGAGTGTATAAGGCTATAGAAGGGTGTATCAGAGTGTATAAGGCTGTAGAAGGGTGTATCAGAGTGTATAAGGCTGTAGAAGGGTGTATCAGAGTGTATAAGGCTATAGAAGGGTGTATCAGAGTGTATAAGGCTGTAGAAGGGTGTATCAGAGTGTATAAGGCTATAGAAGGGTGTATCAAAGTGTATAAGGCTGTAGAAGGGTGTATCAGAGTGTATAAGGCTATAGAAGGGTGTATCAAAGTGTATAAGGCTGTAGAAGGGTGTATCAAAGTGTATAAGGCTGTAGAAGGGTGTATCAGAGTGTATAAGGCTATAGAAGGGTGTATCAGTGTGTATAAGGCTGTAGAAGGGTGTATCGGGGTGTATAAGGCTGTAGAAGGGTGTATCAGAGAGTATCAGAGAGTATCAGAGAGTATCAGAGAGTATCAGGGAGTATCAGGGAGTATCAGAGTGTATCAGGGAGTATCAGAGAGTATCAGAGTGTATCAGAGAGTATCAGAGTGTATCAGAGTGTATCAGGGTGTATCAGGGTGTATCAGGGTGTATCAGGGTGTATCAGAGTGTTGGTTGGTGGTTCCTGGTTTCCCAGTTTACCTGATGTGGAGGTCTGGATGGGGGTCTGTATGGAGGTCTGGCTGGAGGTCTGGATGGAGGTCTGGATGGAGGTCTGAATGGAGGTCTTGTTCGGGGTCTGGATGGAGGTCTGGATGGAGGTCTGGATTGAGTACAGCTCCCTCTGCAGTAGGTTGGCCTGAGCGTCAGTCACCCACAGGAAGAGCAGCGAAGGGGCGGGACCTTCCCATCCAGCCAATAGGGCCCCGCCCTGAGCCACGCCCCCGTCCCAGACGCCATAACCCCGGACCTGAGACGCCACCACGGCGACCTCCCCATCCTCGACCCCTGGGGGAGGAGCCACACAGCCGTTATGGTTTCCACGTCTCCAGATGTAGATATATTAAATATAATACCTGAGCATGAAGCAATTACCTTTCAGAGGGACGATGAAGCCGTTCTCCGTGATCTGGAACACACAAACATTAAACACTTACTCCACTCCACTCCTTTCCTTTCCTTCCTTCCTTCCCTACATTAGCTCCATGAAGAATAAATATAATGAATAATAAATTAAACCAACTCACCATCATCTTCCCGTTGGCGTGGGCGTGCGTCAGGCCGGCGTGAAGCGAGACGAAGTCCAGCTGGAGGAAGGGAGGAGGAAGAGGTGGAGGAAGAGGAGGAGGGTTGTTCTCATCGTCTTCCTCTTCGGAAGTCTGGAAGTCACAAAGACATCTGAACTTTGAGATCTTATTATCACTTTTCAGCTTCAGGAACAATAAACTATTATTATTATTATTATTATTAAATATATATTATTATTATTATTAATATAATTATTATTATATGTATTTATATGAATAATTATATAAATATCATTAATTATATTAATATAATTACTATATTTCTATGTGTTATTAATATTACTCAGCTGATGAAGAAGACCAGGAGAAGTGGCTGAAAGCTCTCCTACCTTCGTCTGCTCCGATTCCTCCACTCGACTCTGTGACGTCCTGTTTCCTCCGTCTCCTTCATCCTCTTCCTCCTCCTCCTCCTCCTCCTCACTGGAGAGGACGACTGAGGAAGGAAAGAGGAAGAACAATAAACATGTTGGAAGATAATATCTATCTAGCGATGAATGCCCATCAGGAGAAGCTACCATTCATCGAATATTTTAATATTCGTCTAAATATTTTAATATCAGTAAAAATATTTTAATATTCGTCTAAATATTTGAATATGAACATAAATATTTTAATATGAATATAAAGACTTTAATATTAGTATAAAAAAATGTTATATTCATATTTTAATATTAATATACATATTTTAATATTCGTCTAAATATTTTAATATTAACACAACTGTTTCAATATTAGTATAACTATTTTAATATCAGTATTCATATAAATATTTTAATATTAGTCTGAATATTTTAATATTCGTCTGAATATTTTAATATTCGTCTAAATTTTTTTAATATGAATATAAACATTTTAATATTAGTCTGAATATTTTAATATGAATATTTTAATATTTGTCTTAACATTTTAATATTCGTCTAAATATTTTTAGATTCGTCTAAATATTTGAATATGAATATAAATATTTTAATATTAGTCTGAATATTTGAATATTTGTCTAAATATTTGAATATGAATATAAATATTTTAATATTAGTCTGAATATTTGAATATTTGTCTAAATATTTGAATATGAATACTCACTGGGTTCTGTGGGAGTGTTCCTGGGTTTCTTCAGGTGCAGATGAAGGCCGCTCGTCTTCCTCCCTCTGAACTCCCTCCACCTCTTCCTCTCCTTCTCTCTCACGTCGGCCATCTGACTGCTAAGCCACGCCCTCCGGTCCAGGCTCCGCCTCCTCGGTGACATCACGGAGGACGCGTCTCTGGACGGAGACACGAAGTCGTCCTCTGACGTCTGGTCTGAACCCGATGAAGACGAGTTCTTCTTCTGCTGTTAAGGGAACATGTGCTCGTTTAGTTCCCGTCATCTTCCTCTTCAGGACTACCCTTCCTGACCTTTGACCTCTACCTTCCTCTCAGCTGAGTCCCATCTGCCCGACGTTCTCTCTGCCAGCGCTGAAGAACTCAAGCTCCCAGCATGCACCTCTCCCCTCAGCTCTGCCAGAGAGTCCAGTGAGTCCACAGAGATGCTTTGAGTCGCTGAAGGTTCAACGTCCATAATTATTAAATATTAACCATCAGGAGCAACTTTATCAACACATGACTCATAAACATCTCAAATGTTACCAGTGAGGTCACTTTTCTTCTTCTGTGGTGGAGACAGACGCTCGGAGGTCACGTCAGGCAGCAGCAGTCGGTCTGACGCTCTCTTAGGGCGCCATCTGGTGGACGAACACGGAACAACTCAGGAACACAGGACTACATGAAACACTGATTTAACATCTGTTCACTGGAACCACCACAACAACAACAACAACAACAACAACAACAACAACTCAGGAACACAGGACTACATGAAACACTGATTTAACATCTGTTCACTGGAACCACCACAACAACAACAACAACAACAACAACAACTCAGGAACACAGGACTACATGAAACACTGATTTAACATCTGTTCACTGGAACCACCCAACAACAACAACAACAACAACAACAACTCAGGAACACAGGACTACATGAAACACTGATTTAACATCTGTTCACTGGAACCACCACAACAACAACAACAACAACAACAACTCAGGAACACAGGACTACATGAAACACTGATTTAACATCTGTTCACTGGAACCACCACAACAACAACAACAACAACAACTCAGGAACACAGGACTACATGAAACACTGATTTAACATCTGTTCACTGGAACCACAACAACAACAACAACAACAACTCAGGAACACAGGACTACATGAAACACTGATTTAACATCTGTTCACTGGAACCACAACAACAACAACAACAACAACTCAGGAACACAGGACTACATGAAACACTGATTTAACATCTGTTCACTGGAACCACACAACAACAACAACAACAACAACAACTCAGGAACACAGGACTACATGAAACACTGATTTAACATCTGTTCACTGGAACCACAACAACAACAACAACAACAACAACTCAGGAACACAGGACTACATGAAACACTGATTTAACATCTGTTCACTGGAACCACAACAACAACAACAACAACAACAACTCAGGAACACAGGACTACATGAAACACTGATTTAACATCTGTTCACTGGAACCACAACAACAACAACAACAACAACAACTCAGGAACACAGGACTACATGAAACACTGATTTAACATCTGTTCACTGACACAACAACAACAACACTCAGGAACACAGGTACATGAAACACTGATTAACATCTGTTACTGGAAACCCAACAACAACAACAACTCAGGAACACAGGACTACATGAAACACTGATTTAACATCTGTTCTGGAACCACACACAACAACAACAACAACAACTCAGGAACACAGGACTACATGAAACACTGATTTAACATCTGTTCACTGGAACCACCACAACAACAACAACAACAACAACAACAACTCAGGAACACAGGACTACATGAAACACTGATTTAACATCTGTTCACTGGAACCACAACAACAACAACAACAACAACAACTCAGGAACACAGGACTACATGAAACACTGATTTAACATCTGTTCACTGGAACCACAACAACAACAACAACAACAACAACTCAGGAACACAGGACTACATGAAACACTGATTTAACATCTGTTCACTGGAACCACAACAACAACAACAACAACTCAGGAACACAGGACTACATGAAACACTGATTTAACATCTGTTCACTGGAACCACAACAACAACAACAACAACAACTCACTGCAGATAAATAAAAACAATCTTGTGAACGAACCCGTTTGAGAAAGAAGTCGAGGACGACTCGGCTCTCTGTCCAGACTGTGATTGAGGACTCCATCCTCCTCTGTGATTGGCTGCTGGAGCTCCTTTGTGATTGGCTGCTGCAGCTCCTTTGTGATTGGCTGCTGGAGCTCCTCTGTGATTGGCTGCTGGAGCTCCTCTGTGATTGGCTGCTGCAGCTCCTCTGTGATTGGCTGCTGCAGCTCCTCTGTTGGTGCCGTTGAGTCCGAGCAGCGTCTTGACGACGTTCCTGAAGATTGGAGCGCTGGACGCAGGTTCAACGTGTTTAAATAGTGACTCTGTTGTAATGAACACTGCAGCCTGTAGGGGGCGCTTTACAAACCTCTGTCTGTTGGCAGAGGAGCCCTGAGAATTCCCAGCATGCATCCTGTCAGCTCTGCCGGACTGATCCCCATAACTCTGCTGAGACAAAACGAGACGAACAGATCAGTAATACCGCCTTAAAATAACCAACAGATCAGTAATACCACCTGAAAGTAACCAACAGATCAGTAATACCACCTGAAAGTAACCAACAGATCAGTAATACCACCTTAAAGTAACCAACAGATCAGTAATACTACCTTAAAGTAACCAACAGATCAGTAATACCACCTGAAAGTAACCAACAGATCAGTAATACCACCTTAAAGTAACCAACAGATCAGTAATACCACCTGAAAGTATCCCACAGATCAGTAATACCACCTTAAAGTAACCAACAGATCAGTAATACCACCTGAAAGTATCCCACAGATCAGTAATACCACCTTAAAGTAACCAACAGATCAGTAATACCACCTTAAAGTATCCCACAGATCAGTAATACCACCTTAAAGTAACCAACAGATCAGTAATACCACCTTAAAGTAACCAACAGATCAGTAATACCACCTGAAAGTATCCCACAGATCAGTAATACCACCTGAAAGTAACCAACAGATCAGTAATACCACCTTAAAGTAACCAACAGATCAGTAATACCACCTTAAAGTAAACAAAAGATCAGTAATACCACCTTAAAAGACCCAATAGTTCAGATATACCACCTTAAGATAAACTGGCAGATTGTAAACCGATGATAAATACCACCTTAACTTCGGGGGCGGGGCTTTGGAGGCGGGCCAGCGGGGACTTGTGCAAGGGGGCGGAGTCAGAACCCATTGGATGTTTCTTCTTAGGGATCTTGAACGGAGACGCCATCTGAAGAAATACACACAAAGTACACACTAAATACACACAAGGTACACACAAGGCACACACAAGGTAGAGACAGTAGATACAGAGACAATAGAGACAAGAGACATAAAGACAATAAGACAGTAGAGACAGTAGAGACAATAGAGACATTAGGTATAGACAGTAGAGACAGTAGAGACATTAGGTATAGACAGTAGAGACAGTAGAGACATTAGAGACAGTAGGTAGAGACAGTAGAGACAGTAGAGACATTAGGTATAGACAGTAGAGACAGTAGAGACATTAGAGACAGTAGGTAGAGACAGTAGAGACATTAGAGACAGTAGGTAGAGACAGTATAGACAGTAGAGACAGTAGAGACATTAGGGACAGTAGGTAGAGACAGTAGAGACAGTAGGTAGAGACAGTAGGTAGAGACAGTAGAGACAGTAGAGACATTAGGTAGAGACAGTAGAGACAGTAGAGACATTAGGTATAGACAGTAGAGACAGTAGAGACAGTAGGTAGAGACAGTAGAGACAGTAGAGACAGTAGGTAGAGACAGTAGAGACAGTAGAGACAGTAGGTAGAGACAGTAGAGACAGTAGAGACATTAGGTAGAGACAGTAGAGACAGTAGAGACAGTAGAGACAGTAGGTAGAGACAGTAGAGACAGTAGAGACATTAGGTATAGACAGTAGAGACAGTAGAGACATTAGGTAAGACAGTAACAGTAGAGACAGTAGAGACAGTAGAGACATTAGGACATAAGACATAGTAGAGACAGTAGAGACAGTAGAGACATTAGAGACAGTAGGTAGAGACAGTAGAGACAGTAGGTAGAGACAGTAGAGACAGTAGAGACATTAGGTATAGACAGTAGAGACAGTAGAGACATTAGGTAAAGACAATAAACAGTAGAGACAATAGAGACAGTAGAGACAGTAGGTAGAGACAGTAGAGACAGTAGGTAGAGACAGTAGAGACAGTAGAGACATTAGGTATAGACAGTAGAGACATTAGGGACAGGTAGAGACAGTAGAGAACAGTAGGTAGAGACAGTAGAGACAGTAGAGACATTAGGTATAGACAGTAGAGACAGTAGAGACATTAGGGACATAAAGACAATAATACAGTAGAGACAATAGAGACAGTAGAGACATTAGGGACATAAAGACAATAATACAGTAGAGACAATAGAGACAGTAGAGACATTAGGGACAGTAGGTAGAGACAGTAGAGACAGTAGGTAGAGACAGTAGGTAGAGACAGTAGAGACAGTAGAGACATTAGGTAGAGACAGTAGAGACAGTAGAGACATTAGGTATAGACAGTAGAGACAGTAGAGACAGTAGGTAGAGACAGTAGAGACAGTAGGTAGAGACAGTAGAGACAGTAGGTAGAGACAGTAGAGACAGTAGGTAGAGACAGTAGAGACAGTAGAGAACAGATAGGAAAAGAAAGATAGAGACAGTAGAGACAATAGAGACAGTAGAGACATTAGGGACAGTAGGTAGAGACAGTAGAGACAGTAGGTAGAGACAGTAGAGACAGTAGGTAGAGACAGTAGGTAGAGACAGTAGAGACAGTAGAGACAGTAGGTATAGACAGTAGAGACAGTAGAGACAGTAGGTAGAGACAGTAGAGACAGTAGAGACATTAGGGACATTAGGTAGAGACAGTAGAGACAGTAGGTAGAGACAGTAGAGACAGTAGGTAGAGACAGTAGAGACAGTAGAGACATTAGGTATAGACAGTAGAGACAGTAGAGACATTAGGGACATAAAGACAATAATACAGTAGAGACAATAGAGACAGTAGAGACATTAGGGACATAAAGACAATAATACAGTAGAGACAATAGAGACAGTAGAGACATTAGGGACAGTAGGTAGAGACAGTAGAGACAGTAGGTAGAGACAGTAGAGACAGTAGGTAGAGACAGTAGAGACAGTAGAGACAGTAGGTAGAGACAGTAGAGACAGTAGAGACATTAGGTAGAGACAGTAGAGACAGTAGAGACAGTAGGTAGAGACTGTAGAGACAGTAGAGACATTAGGTAGAGACAGTAGAGACAGTAGAGACAGTAGGGACAGTAGGTAGAGACAGTAGAGACAGTAGGTAGAGACAGTAGAGACAGTAGAGACATTAGGGACATTAGGTAGAGACATTAGGTAGAGACAGTAGAGACAGTAGAGACAGTAGGTAGAGACAGTAGAGACAGTAGAGACAGTAGAGACAGTAACACAGATACAGTAGACAGGACCTCATACAGTCAACAGTCTGAACCAAGAGGGACAACACACACACACACACACACACACACACACACACACACACACACACTAACGGGACGTTAGAGCTGGATTACCCACCGGCCGTCCGCTGGAGGACACCGGGGGACACCGGGGGACAGGTGGGAGACAGCTGAGGACACCGGGGGACAGGTGGACAGGTTGACAGCGAGCCGGACAGCCAGGGAGCGACGTCTTCTTCGTGCTGTTAAATGCTGCTGAACTCTCGCGGCTCAACTCTCGCGGCTGAACTCTCGCGTGGGCTGAACTCTCGTGCCTGCTCAACTCTCGCGTGGGCTGAACTCTCGCGTGGCTTCATACAAACGGTCACAACGTTAACTGATGTTTTTAAAAACCCGTTTCAGCGCCATGACGTCATCCACCACGTCAGCTGGCGGAGCTCTACGGCTTTACGTGTTGACGTCACTGAACACGTAGCTTCATTTTTTATTTATTTATTTCCTATTATAAATATAATAACATGATTACTATTATTATTATTATTGTTACACCTATTAATATTAATATTATCATTACTATGATTATTATTACTATTATTGTAATTATTATTATTATTACGAGTAATCAAACAAGTACATCAATAACATAATATGGAAACAAATACATACCAAAGTAAATAAAGTGTATGATGAGTTTTTTTAAGTGATTTATTTTGATTATTATATTCTGGTTTGATGTCTCGTACGAACACCAAAAAACACTTGATCCTACATTTCCCACAATGCAACTGAACCTCCCTGATGTGCTGCTGAGTCTGAAGGAAAATATCTTTCCAATAATTATATATATATAAATATAATATATATTATATATATATTTATTTATTTATATATATATATACATATATACATACATATATATATATATATGTATGTATATATGTATATATTCATATATGTATATATATATATATATATATATATATATATATATATATAAACATATAAAAAAAAAAAAAAAAAAAAACAAAACAACAAAAAAAAAAAAAAAAAAAAAAAAAAAAAAAAAAAAAAAAAAAAAAAAAAAAAAAAAAAAAAAAAAAAAAAAAAAAAAAAAAAAAAAAAAAAAAAAAAAAAAAAAAACAAAAAAAAAAAAAAAAAAAAAAAAAAAAAAAAAAAAAAAAAAAAAAAAAAAAAAAAAAAAAAAAAAAAAAAAAAAAAAAAACAAAAAAAAAAAAAAAAAAAAAAAAAAAAAAAAAAAAAAAAAAAAAAAAAAAAAAAAAAAAAAAAAAAAAAAAAAAAAAAAAAAAAAAAAAAAAAAAAAAAAAAAAAAAAAAAAATATATATATATAAATATAATATATATTATATATATATTTATTTATTTATATATATATATACATATATACATACATATATATATATATATGTATGTATATATGTATATATTCATATATGTATATATATATATATATATATATATATATATATATATATAAACATATAAATGTTTTTTATTGAAGTAAATGTAACACATGACATCATTCAGAGGACGTCTCTGTCTCTGCTGTCCGTCCAACAATCGTCCATGAAGACATTTCGGACGTTTGTTGTGGACAGACGGCGTCTCTGGACACAGGGTGTCTCCGTCCCCTACTCCTTCCTCTGAACAGTCCTCTACTCCGTCCCCTACTCCGTCCACTACTCCGTCCTCTACTCCTTCCCCTACTCCGTCCCCTACTCCGTCCTCTACTCCGTCCTCTACTCCTTCCCCTACTCCGTCCCCTACTCCGTCCCCTACTCCGTCCTCTACTCCTTCCCCTACTCCGTCCTCTACTCCGTCCCCTACTCCGTCCCCTACTCCGTCCTCTACTCCTTCCCCTACTCCGTCCCCTACTCCGTCCTCTACTCCTTCCCCTACTCCTTCCTCTACTCCTTCCCCTACTCCGTCCTCTACTCTGTCCCCTGCTCCGTCCTCTACTCCTTCCCCTACTCCGTCCCCTACTCCGTCCCCTACTCCGTCCTCTACTCCTTCCCCTACTCCGTCCCCTACTCCGTCCTCTACTCCTTCCCCTACTCCTTCCTCTACTCCTTCCCCTACTCCGTCCTCTACTCTGTCCCCTGCTCCGTCCTCTACTCCTTCCCCTACTCCGTCCCCTACTCCGTCCCCTACTCCGTCCTCTACTCCTTCCCCTACTCCGTCCCCTACTCCGTCCTCTACTCCTTCCCCTACTCCTTCCTCTACTCCTTCCCCTACTCCGTCCTCTACTCTGTCCCCTGCTCCGTCCTCTACTCCTTCCCCTACTCCGTCCCCTACTCCGTCCCCTACTCCGTCCTCTACTCCTTCCCCTACTCCGTCCCCTACTCCGTCCTCTACTCCTTCCCCTACTCCTTCCTCTACTCCTTCCCCTACTCCGTCCTCTACTCTGTCCCCTGCTCCTGGTTGTTGCTCTTCAGTCCCTTACAGAACCGGAGCCAGGCCTGCATTGTCTTCCCGGACCAGATCCAGAACCCGGAGGTGAATCCGGCCATCAGGGTCATCAGGTGCTTGAGCAGCAGCGCAGTGAGGCCCGGTGTCACCGGGGCGACGTCCCCGCCGGGACACGGCACGCCGAAGTGCTCGCAAGTCTGCATGTGCCAGGTCCTCTCCCACCGCGGCCTGCAGGCGTGCTCGTAGAGGCAGCAGGCGACCACGGCGGCGGCGGGCACCGCGTGCAGCGCGCCGAACACGCCGATCCGCACCGTGAGGCGATCCAGCGCCGCCGCCCCGGTTCCGCCGCGCCGCACCGCGGTGCGGACGCGGAGGAGCGACCGGAAGCCAGCCAGCAGGAAGGACGAGCCCACGAGCAGGTAGACGGACAGCGGCACCAGGACGAAGCCCCGGCGGTCCTGGACCCCCACGTAGCAGACGCCGGTCAGCAGGTCGCCGCCCACCCGCCCCGTCACCAGGACGCCGAGGGTTTGAACCGCCGGCACCCCCCAGGCTGCCAGGTGGAAGTACTGCGAGCGGGCCTCGATGGCCTCGTGGCCCCACGCCCTCCCGGCGGACAGGAACCAGCCGAGGGACAGCACGACCCACCAGACGGAGCCGGCCATGCCGAAGAAGTACAGGACCACAAAGAGCGCGGTGCAGCCCCCCCCCCAGGTGCCCTGCGCCACCATCTTGTACCCGCCCCGGCTGAAACCACCACACACCATGCGTTCCTCCAGCAGGAAGCCGGCGGCGTACGCCAGCGCCACCATGAAGGAGCAGCCGGACAGGAAGACGATCGGCCTCTCCGGGTACTGGAACCGGCCCGGGTCCACCAGGTAGGTGAGCAGGGTGAAGAGGGTGCTGGCGCAGCATAGCAGGGACCAGGTCCCGACCCAGAGCCGGCCGGACCGCAAGTCCTCCACCCGGAAGTACATCAGGCCGTTGGGCTGGGCGGTCTCGCAGGGGGCGCCGCAGTCCTTCACCCCCAGGAAGCGGTAGTTGAGGTAAGGGGGCACCTGGAGTTGCCAGGGGCAGGAGAAGGGCTGGTTGGGGGTCGGCAGGGTCAGAACCTCGGGGGGGTCGGGGTCCGGGTCTGATGGGGGGCCGTCGGAGTCCGTCGTGTTCTGACCCACGCAGAGCTCCTCTCCGTGGACCGGGAAGTCCTCGCAGCGGAGCCTCTCGGGCCACGGGAACCCGAACCTGTTCATGAGGTCCTCGCAGCCGAGCCGGGCCCCCTCACACAGAGACCTGCAGGGGGGCAGGGCCCGGTCCAGCACCGTGCAGACCGGCACATACAGGGAGCACAGGAAGAACCGCAGGTCCCCGGAGCATCGGACCTGGACCAGCGGGTAGAACTGGTGGACCTCCAGTCCGGCGGCCTCCTGGGTGGTGTGGCCCAGCAGGTTGGGCATGATGGTCTGGGTGTAGACCAGGTCCTTGCAGAGCGGGATGGAGATGGTCTGGCAGAGGCCGTGATCCGGGATCGGGATCTGAGAGACGCACGGTGGAACGAGGAGGAGCCAGACCACCAGAGAGAAGTCCGGGATCCAGACCCCCGGACGGGGTCTCTCTGCTGCCATGAGGCTCCTGAACTGGTTTAACCAAGTCCAGGAAACCAAGTCCAGACCAGTAAAATAAATAAATCCAGACCAGTAAAATAAATAAATCCAGACCAGTAAAATAAATCCAGACCAGTAAAATAAATCCAGACCAGTAAAATAAATCCAGACCAGTAAAATAAATAAATCCAGACCAGTAAAATAAATCCAGACCAGTAAAGTAAATCCAGACCAGTAAAGTAAATCCAGGCCAGTAAAATAAATCCAGACCAGTAAAATAAATAAATCCAGACCAGTAAAATAAATCCAGACCAGTAAAATAAATCCAGACCAGTAAAATAAATCCGGACCAGTAAAATAAATAAATCCAAACCAGTAAAATAAATAAATCCAGACCAGTAAAGTAAATCCAGACCAGTAAAGTAAATCCAGACCAGTAAAGTAAATCCAGACCACTAAAGTAAATCCAGACCAGTAAAGTAAATCCAGACCAGTATCCAGACCTCTCCCAGTCTTCGTCTCCGTTAGAAGGAAACTTTCTTGTTAATAATCATCTCACTGAGACTGCCCCCCCCTTTCTCTCCTCCCCATATCCCCCCTCTACCCCCCCTCCTCTCCTCTACCCCCCCCCCTCTACCCCCCCTCCCCTCCTCTACCCCCCCATCCCCCCTCTTTTAATTTAAACCATTTCATGTGGTTTTCTTTTTCTTTGTTTATTAATACATATTTAATGAGTATTGTTGGAACATTTCTTTGTCAACGACATGAAAATATTTAAAACATGAAGTACTTTTACTGTGGAGCTGCAGGTTATCTGATACTTTTACTTATGATGCAGTACTTTAAAACTCCAGTACAACATTAAAATACTGTGATGTGTATTCATCAGTGGTAAAAATACAATATAATGTTCTATAATAAAGGAGCCGTTCTGCATTATGAGTACTTTTACTTCAGATAAAACTTATGTACTTGTACTTCAGTGTACAAGTACTATGAACACAAAAGTACTTAAAGTGTTAAAGTACTCTTCATGCAAAATATATGTACTTTTACTGTTCTTGAGTTTTCCCATTTTAGCCACTTTACATCTCAGGTTGTACTTTTACTACTTTAATGTACTTTTACATTTGGGTCACATGACATGTTAATAAAGCGTTTAAATAAAGATTTCAATAAAATATTTTAATAAAGTCAGACTCATTTAAATATCAATTAAAATGAAACTAACAGTACATTTGTATATATAATATAATATAATATATATATAATATCTATTAAATATATATTTTACATTATATATAATATACATAATATCTATTAAATATAACATATAATATATATAATAATATATATTATATAATATATATATTAAATATAATATATTATATATTATATAATATATTAAATATTAAATATATAATATTTATAAATATATAAATATATATTATATTTAATCATGGAAATCACAAAAACTAAACTTTTCACTAAAAAGTTCAAAGACACAAAACAACCTCAAACTGCTTTGAATATGTTTTATTGATATAATGATCTCATCCTCATCTTCATCTTCATCACATCTTCATCTTCATCTTCATCACATCTTCATCTTCAGTCTTGGGTTCTGGGGGTCCGTGGGTCTGAGGTTCTGGGGGTCCGTGGGTCTGAGGGTCTGGGGGTCCGTGGGTTTGGGGGTCTGGGGGTCCGTGGGTTTGAGGGTCTGGGGGTCCGTGGGTCTGGGGGTCTGCGGGTCCGTGGGTTTGGGGGTCTGGGGGTCCGTGGATCTGGGGGTCTGGGGGTTCATGGGCCTGGGGGTCTGGGTCTTGGGGGGCTCCACGCAGAGCCCCGCCACCGGGAAGTCCTCGCAGCGGATCTTCTCGGGCCACGGGATCCTGAACTTGTTCATGCGGTGCTCGCAGCCAAGCCGGGCCCGCTCACACAGAGACCTGCAGGGGGGCAAGGCCACTTCCAGGACCGTGCAGACCGGCACGTACAGGGAGCACAGGAAGAACCGCAGGTCCCCGGAGCACCGGCCCCCCATCAGCGGGTAGAACTGGAGGACCTCCAGCCCGGCGGCCTCCTGGGTGGTGTGGCCCAGCAGGTTGGGCATGACGGTCTGGGTGTAGACCAGGTCCTTGCAGAGCGGGATGGAGATGGTCTGGCAGACTTGAGGGGCGCACAGAGGGACGAGGACGAGCGAGACCACCAGAGCGAGGCCCGGGATCCAGACCCTCGGACGGGGACTCTCTGCTGCCATGACGAGAAGGAGACCAGAATCCACCAAGAAGTACCACTAAAGTCCTTAATCCACCAAGAAGTACCACTAAAGTCCTTAATCCACCAAGAAGTACCACCAAAGTCCTTAATCCACCAAGAAGTACCACCAAAGTCCTTAATCCACCAAGAAGTACCACCAAAGTCCAGAATCCACTAAGAAGTACCACCAAAGTCCAGAATCCACTAAGAAGTACCACCAAAGTCCTTAATCCACCAAGTACCACCAAAGTTCTTAATCCACCAAGAAGTACCACCAAAGTCCTTAATCCACCAAGAAGTACCACCAAAGTCCTTAATCCACCAAGAAGTACCACCAAAGTCCAGAATCCACTAAGAAGTACCACCAAAGTCCAGAATCCACTAAGAAGTACCACCAAAGTCCTTAATCCACCAAGTACCACCAAAGTTCTTAATCCACCAAGAAGTACCACCAAAGTCCAGAATCCACTAAGAAGTACCACCAAAGTCCTGCTCCTGAACTGGTTCAGTCCCTCTGAGTCCAGATCAGGAACGCAAACAGGGTCCCGCTTCAAGAAGAACCCTCATCTGAGGCTCGAGGCTCCGAATCCAGTTCCTCTGTAGTTGTTGTTGAGTCATATTCCAGAGGTTAACCCTGTAAGTGCCTCACTTTAAGATAATTATTTAAAATAATTATTATAAAAGCCTCAGTTTAAATGAATTATTTTAAATGAATTATTTTAAATGAATTATTTTAAATGAATATTTTAAAATAATTATTTATGTTTTAAATGTTTGGCAGAATATTTTATTTCTTTATTTCTTTTTATTTCAGCAACAAAATCTATTTGGATGAATTTTTGATATTTGTGCAATTTTAGATGAAAGAATCTCTAATAATATACATATATATATATATATATATACATATATATATATATGTATATATATATATACATATACATATATATATATGTATTTATATATATATGTATATATATATACATATATATATACATATATATATATATAACTTATGATCTTTAAATCAGCCATAAACTTGATCCAGTATAATTTTTATAATAATTATAATTATCATAATTATTGTTATTGTTATTATCATTATTATTATTATTATTATTATTATTATTATCGTTATTACCTGTTGAGCAAGAAAATGATTTCCACAGAATTTAGAAAGATAACAATAAAAAACAATAACAATAAAAATACAGGAAACAATTCTATATGTTAAATAACTATATGTTAAATATTTATATGTTAAATAACTATATGTTAAATAACTATATGTTAATTAACTATATGTTAAATAGTTATATGTTAAATGACGATATGTTAAATAACTGCATGTTAAATAACGATATGTTAAATAATTATATGTTAATTAAATACATGTTAATTAACTACATATTAAATAATTATATGTTAAATAACGATATATAAATAACTACATGTTAAATAACTATATGTTAAATAATTAAATATTAATTAACTAAATATTAAATAACTACATGTTAAATAACTATATGTTAAATAACTATATGTTAATTATTGATATGTTAATTATTGATATGTTAAATAACTATATGTTAATTTTCTATTTGTTAAATAACTATTTGTAAAATAATTATATGTTAAATAAATTGATGTTAAAAAAGATATGTTAATTAATTATGTGTTAAATAATGACATGTTAATTAAGTGTATGTTAATTAATCATATGTTAATTAATTATATGTTAAAGAACTATTTCTTAAATAACTATTTGTTAAATAACTATATGTTAATTAACTATTTGTTAAATAACTATATGTTAATTATTTATATATGTTAAATAACTATAATGTTAAATATTTATATGTTAATTAATTATATGTTAAATAACTATTTGTTAAATAACTATGTTAATTAACTATTTGTTAAATAAATATAATGTTAAATAATATGTTAAATAACTACTAAATGAATGTTACTACATTAAAAAGTCAACATTCAAACCTAATTAACTTTCACTTAGTTTATTTATTTTATTAAGTCATAATTAGACAGAAATACAGCATATATTCTAAATTAATAATCATATTAGTTTATTAGTTTGTTATTGGGCTTATTAAAGGTTTATAAATAAATGTCAATAAACTAAATAATAAAGAGCGTCTTAATTTTTGTTGAAGAAAATAAACTTCATGTTGATTATTTATAGCTTAGAATTAAAACATCATGTTTTGCTTCAGTCGATTTAATAAATATATTACATTTAGATATTTTGAATATATAATAAATATGTATATGTTAGCTAACGAGTGTGTTTAGCTAAAGGTACCTCTCTATGAAGTAAAATACAAGCATCAACAAAGTTCTAGCTTCAAAGGACCGAATAGTTTGTTTTAAATAAATATTAAATAAATATTAGCAGCAACACAACGAAGTTTGAGAGAAAACAAAGAAACTAGTTTGATTCAAAATAACATCAGAGGCCAGATATCAAAGGCTTTTTGATTTATTTATGATATTTATTTATGATATCTGTTGATGAATGAATTTCCTTTCATCAAACAGAGTTAAATATGCACTCTCTCTTTTATCTCTGCGACCAATCAAACATTTTCATGTTCCTGTCAATCAAAAGACAAATAATTATATTAATGAACTTGTTTTTGTGAGAAAAGTTTCTGAAGTCGTTTGAATCTAAATTAACGAGAAAGAGACGAAGAGAACAAGCAGGCCGACTGACTTTAAAGTGTTTGTTGCTTCCTGAAAACAACAAAAAGGATCAAAGTCAAAATCAGAACTAAAAATAATAATATTAATAATAATCCATGAGCTCCACTTTGTGTTTTAACATTTTTTAAATAACACGAAAGCTAAAGTTTGAAACGGTCTCAACTGGAAGCGTCTCACGTTAGCATGCTAACTAGCTTGTTAGCACGAGCTGAGTACCTTCATTGAGGTCTGTGGAAGCTAACTGTACATGCTAACACTACAGGCTAACAGTACAAGCTAATAGTAAAAGCTAACATTACAAGCTAACAATACAGACTAACAGTACAAGCTAATAGTAAAGGCTAACAGTACAGGCTAACAGTACAGGCTAACAGTACAAGCTAACAGTACAAGATAACAGTACAGACTAACAGTACAAGCTAACAGTACAGGCTAACATTAGCATGCTAACTAGCTTGTTAGTAATAAATAAATCACTCATTCTGGAGCTTTAAGGTTCGGAGGATTCTGGGACGTTCAGTTAAACTTAACATTTATTAAATGACTAAAAGGTGAACTATTGTTCAGAGAACATTTGATAACATTCATTTATTCATGACAGGAAACTTCCTGTTCATGTTTTCGTGAAAGAAGATCAGAAGTTTGTTTCAGTGAAGAAGATGAAGAAGAAGAAGTTCGTTGGGTGTTAGATGGTAAATCCTGAACCAGAGATCATGAAGGTTTTGAAGGATTAAAGTTGGACCAATGATTCATAAAACATTATATTTAATGTTATATTAATATATATATATAATATTTATTAATATATATATCTGTATAAACTTTATCTCGTAACGACATTAATGAACACAAACACATGATCATGTTTTTATTCGTCAGACATTAAGATTCTCTCATTATTCATGAAGTATTCATGAGCATCGAGGGAGTTTCACTCAGAGCTCATGAATAAATCATCACCAGAATAAATCATCACAACAATGATCTGATGATTCAGACATTTTAGATTTATTCAACAAATACAGACATTAAAACAGAATAATCTGTAAACAAACCTTAGCACTTAAAGCTTAGCTTCAGCACTTAGCTTAGCTAAAGTTATATTTGAGTTAATGTAGAGTGTTTCTTCACCCTTCTGGTCGTCTCCTCAGGTTGAAACCCCCCCCCCCAACGTTGTTTGTTTCCCCTCCGGTCGTCTCCTCAGGTTGACGGTTGTTTGTTTCCCCTCCGGTCGTCTCCTCAGGTTGACGGTTGTTTGTTTCCCCTCCGGTCGTCTCCTCAGGTTGACGGTTGTTTGTTTCCCCTCCGGTCGTCTCCTCAGGTTGACGGTTGTTTGTTTCCCCTCCGGTCGTCTCCTCAGGTTGACGGTTGTTTGTCTGCGGTTGTTCGGAGGTTGTTCACCAGAACTTGGGGTTCAGCGATGGCTTGACCTTCCGTCTGGGGTTAAAACTGTCTCTGACCTCCGTCTCCAGTTGGACACCCGGCACTTTGAAAATGGACACCGCTGAAAAACAGAGAAGAGAATTATTTGAGGGAAGTTTATCATTTCATTTTTCATTTATCTTACTACTTATTCAAATTTAGTTATGTTAGCATGTAGCTCTGTTAGCATGTATACGGTGGAGTTCTTACTGTCCCTCAGGTGCATCATGGGAGGAGGCAGCGTGCTGAAGTACGGGTGCTGCATTGAGTCCTGCGCCGAGATCCGGTCCGTAGGGACCACCTTCAACATCCTCTGGACCAGGTCCTCGGTCTTATAGGGCAGCTGGTCCAACCTGATCCACATCAACACAAACAGACCGATGGAGGACGATCGGAAGACCTGGTCCAACCTGATCCACAGTAGCCTCCATGCTAAAATGCTAAAAAGCTAGCATACTCTTTATTAAGCAACAGTAGGCTCCATGCTAAAAAGCTAGCATACTCTTTATGAAGCAACAGTAGGCTCCATGCTAACAAGCTAGCATACTCTTTATTAAGCAACAGTAGGCTCCATGCTAACAAGCTAGCATACTCTTTATTAAGCAACAGTAGACTCCATGCTAACATTCGAACAAGCTAGCATTTTAACATACAGTTTTCAGACTTTGGCATAGCATAGTTAACAGTTGGCTCCACATTAGCACGTTAGCATACACTACAATAAACTACTATGCTAAGCTCAATGCTTACTGTTTGCATCATCTTCTACGATCTTGTTAATAAACTTTTTAACTTTTATTTCGTAACCTTTTCCAAACGTTTCTAAACGGCTTCGGCTCGGAGCGAAGAAATCGTTCTGGAGAGAAAAACAATAATAATAATATTATTATATGTTAATAATATATATTATAATTATATATAGATATAGATATAAATAAAGTATATATGTGAACTGACCGGGTGTATAATGGGGCAGCAGGCTGACTCCAGGCCAGCTGTCCTCAGACGGGACGCCCAGGACCTTTATTTTATTATTATCATTAAAACATAAATTAGAGAAATTAAAAAGACACATTAAGAGGAAGAAATGGACACAAATGAGAGAACAAGACATGAGTTGTACTTATGAATATATAAAATAATAAACTATTATATACTACAATATAACAGTGAACTATATTACAATAAAAATATAATATAATACAAATATAACATAATTTAATTAATTATCATCATCAATAATATTAATAATAATAACAACCTCAACAATAATAATAATAACAATAACAATAATAATGACAATAATAGACTCCCTCACCGTCCAGATCTTCTGTAGTTGTTCTAACTCATCGGTGACTCCGGGGAACGCCGGCGCCCCCTGTAGCATCTCTACGAAGATACAGCCGGCCCCCCTGTTCAAACACAGGAAACTTTATTTAAACTGTGTTTAAACTTTATTTAAACTTTAATTAAACTTTATTTAAACTTTATTTAAACTTTAATTAAACTTTATTTAAACTTTATTTAAACTTTTAAACAAAAATTTAGCTTTAATTTACCAAACTGACTTTTTTACCAAACTCATTTCAAGTTAAAAGTGTAGAATACTTGCTAGTAGGAATAGTTTACTATATAGTATATATACAGTCATAGTACTACTGTACTTGTCTCAGGACTCACCACAGGTCCAGGGCGGTGGAGTAGTCTGTGGACCCCAGCAGGACGTCGGGGGGGCGGTACCACAGCGTCACCACCTCAGAGGAGAAGGTCTGACTGGGGATGGATCTGGACCGAGCCAGACCTGAACCAGAACCAGAACCAGAACCAGAATCAGAACCAGCGGTCCAGTCAAAACCACCAGAGAGAAGAGCAAAACCTCAGACCACCAAGAAAACACTTTATACAGCAGAGAAACATCAGTCGTTTTAAAGCCTTTAAATGCACCTTAAAGAGACAGTGTCGTTTTAATGCACCTTAAAGAGACAGTGTAGTTTTAATGCACCTTAAAGAGACAGTGTCGTTTTAATGCACCTTAAAGAGACAGTGTCGTTTTAATGCACCTTAAAGAGACAGTGTCGTTTCAATGCACCTTAAAGAGACAGTGTCGTTTTAATGCACCTTAAAGAGACAGTGTCGTTTTAATGCACCTTAAAGAGACAGTGTCGTTTTAATGCACCTTAAAGATACAGTGTCGTTTTAATGCATCTTAAAGAGACAGTGTCGTTTTAATGCACCTTAAAGATACAGTGTCGTTTTAATGCATCTTAAAGAGACAGTGTCGTTTTCATGCATCTTAAAGAGACAGTGTCGTTTAAAATCCTTTAAATGCATCTTAAAGAGACAGTGTCGTTTTATTGCATCTTAAAGAGACAGTGTCGTTTAAAATCCTTTAAATGCATCTTAAAGAGACAGTTTCGTTTTATTGCATCTTAAAGAGACAGTGTCGTCCTCACCGAAGTCGGCCATCTTGAGTTCTCCCAGGTAGCTGATGAGCAGGTTGTGAGGCTTCAGGTCTCGGTGGAGGATCCTCCGACTGTGGATGAAGCAGAGAGCTCGAAGCAGCTGGAACATGAAAAGCTGAAACAACAACAACAACAACAACAACAACAACAACAACATGAGAACCACTTTAAAAACACCTTGAAACACACTGTGAACTGCCAGAAGGGATCAAAAACAGGAGTACAGTTACTAAAACGGTTAAAAAATCTGAATACCACCAAAGAAACTAAATAAATTAACTGTAATAAACTATAAAAACACCTTAAACCCTAATTGAGAGTTTAAATCAAGAGAGAAGTAGAGTCACTTTCTATAGACTTCCATACAACCAGAGGAGTCGCCCCCTGGTGGCCAGGAGAGAGGATGCAGCTTTAACACATGAAGCTTTGACTTCCATACAACCAGAGGAGTCGCCCCCTGGTGGTCAGGAGAGAGAATGCAGCTTTAACACATGAAGCTTTGACTTCCATACAACCAGAGGAGTCGCCCCCTGGTGGTCAGGAGAGAGGATGCAGCTTTAACACATGAAGCTTTGACTTCCATACAACCAGAGGAGTCGCCCCCTGGTGGCCAGGAGAGAGAATGCAGCTCTACCCTGACGTTGTGGGAGTGAAGTCCTCCAGGATGTTGGCTCAGATACTGGGCGAGGTCCGTCTGCTGCAACAACACCAGAAGAAGAAACACGAAACTCACTCCAGATGTTTTTAATGTCAACTGTAACTTTGATTCTAGTTATTTCACTTCAGTGATGAATGAATATAAAGGTTACTATATTAATATAATATATTAACATAATATAGTATATATACCACATATTCAAAGACAAATGTCAGAGACTCTCTGGTGTGGATGATGTCGTGGAGGACGACGATGTTGGCGTGTTTCAGACCTTTGAGCAGAGACGCTGCACACACACACACACACACACACACACACACACACACACACACACACACACACACACACACACACACACACAAACTGTGAAAACATTTACAAACAGAAAAGTCTAAAACTTTAAACCTAAAATCCGATAATTCCTCCTTAAAATTAACCCTCTACACAACATTAAAGAGCCCAATACCACCTTAAAAATATTTGTGTGTGTGTGTGTGTGTGTGTGTGTGTGTGTGTGTGTGTGTGTGTGTGTGTGTGTGTGTGTGTGTGTGTTACCCTCTCGGATGGCGGTGAAGGGAACTCCCTCCTCCGTCTTCATCTGAATCTCCTTCAGAGCGACGAGCTGCCCGTTGATCCTCCACAAGAACACGACACTCAGTACTTCTGTAGTAAAAGTACTTCTGCATAGTATTCTGTAGTAAAAGTACTTCTGCATAGTATTCTGTAGTAAAAGTACTTCTGCGTAGTATTCTGTAGTAAAAGTACTTCTGCGTAGTATTCTGTAGTAAAAGTACTTCTGCGTAGTATTCTGTAGTAAAAGTACTTCTGCGTAGTATTCTGTAGTAAAAGTACTTCTGCGTAGTATTCTGTAGTAAAAGTACTTCTGCGTAGTATTCTGTAGTAAAAGTACTTCTGCGTAGTATTCTGTAGTAAAAGTACTTCTGCGTAGTATTCTGTAGTAAAAGTACTTCTGCAGTAGTATTCCCAAGTAAAAGTACTTCTGCAGTAGTATTCTGTATTAAAAATACTTCTGCAGTAGTATTCTGGAGTAAAAGTACTTCTGCAGTAGTATTCCAAAGTAAAAGTACTTCTGCAGTAGTATTCCAAAGTAAAAGTACTTCTGCAGTAGTATTCCCAAGTAAAAGTACTTCTGCAGTAGTATTCCCAAGTAAAAGTACTTCTGCAGTAGTATTCCAAAGTAAAAGTACTTCTGCAGTAGTATTCCAAAGTAAAAGTACTTCTGCAGTAGTATTCCCAAGTAAAAGTACTTCTGCAGTAGTATTCTGTATTAAAAATACTTCTGCAGTAGTATTCGGGAGTAAAAGTACTTCTGCAGTAGTATTCCCAAGTAAAAGTACTTCTGCAGTAGTATTCCCAAGTAAAAGTACTTCTGCAGTAGTATTCCAAAGTAAAAGTACTTCTGCAGTAGTATTCCAAAGTAAAAGTACTTCTGCAGTAGTATTCCAAAGTAAAAGTACTTCTGCAGTAGTATTCCAAAGTAAAAGTATGCTGAATGATATGAGAGCTCTGGATTATTGAGAGACTGAAGAAAACTTAAAAACACGAATTCACCAAACATCACACGGAAATGTTGTACTTTTACTTCCTAGATATTAATACTCGTTACTTTGTGTACTTCACAAGCAAAGATAAAATATAGTTGTACCTGTGATACTTTGAATACATGTAGCTTGGAACACTTAAATATAGAACTCTCCAGTACTTATTCCTCTAAATGATACAAACCAAAGTACAGTACTTTGTTTTGTGTATAAGTACACACAGAGGCTGACCTGCTGATTCCTTTGTAGACGGAGGCGTACGCTCCTTCACCCACTTTCTCCAGACTCAGGTAGGAATGAGCGGCTCCAAACGGAAGACCTGGTTTCTGATCAGAGGACACAAGGTACACACTTCATATTCATACTTCATATTCATACTTCATATTCATACTTCATATTCATACTTAATATCTATACTTCATATCTATACTTCATATCTATACTTCATATTCATACTTCACATCTATACTTCATATCTATACTTCATATTCATACTTCACATCTATACTTCATATGTATACTTCATATGCATACTTCATATTCATACTTCATATCTATACTTCATATGCATACTTCATATCTATACTTCACATCTATACTTCCTAATCATACTTCATGTTTATACTTCATATGCATACTTCATATGCATACTTCATATCTATACTTCACATCTATACTTCCTAATCATACTTCATGTTTATACTTCATATGCATACTTCATATGCATACTTCATATCTATACTTCACATCTATACTTCCCAATCATACTTCATATGTATACTTCGTGGAAGGAGGACGTGTCCTCACCCAGGGGAAGTGGTCTGGGGGGCTCTGGCCTCCCAGCGGGTCGCTGTTGCTGCGTCCTCGCTGCCCTCTGAACCGTCGGACCTGCAGGGTGTGGAACCAGTGGGGATGAGACCCGGAGGGGGGCGAGCCAGACCCATCCGGATCCACCTGGGACACAGAGACCACCTCAGACACAGAGACCACCTCAGACACAGAGACCACCTGGGACACAGAGACCACCTCAGACACAGAGACCACCTGAGACACAGAGACTACGTCAACAGGACCACAGCAAACACTTCAAAAACTATTTTAAACACATTCAAACACTAAACTAGAGTACAGTTACTCAAACTAAAGTACAGTTACTCAAACTAAAGTACAGTTACTCAAACTAGAGTACAGTTACTCAAACTAAAGTACAGTTACTCAAACTAGAGTACAGTTACTCAAACTAAAGTACAGTTACTCAAACTAAAGTACAGTTACTCAAACTGGAGTACAGTTACTCAAACTAAAGTACAGTTACTCAAACTAAAGTACAGTTACTCAAACTGGAGTACAGTTACTCAAACTGGAGTACAGTTACTCAAACTAAAGTACAGTTACTCAAACTGGAGTACAGTTACTCAAACTAGAGTACAGTTACTCAAACTAAAGTACAGTTACTCAAACTAAAGTACAGTTACTCAAACTGGAGTACAGTTACTCAAACTAAAGTACAGTTACTCAAACTGGAGTACAGTTACTCAAACTAAAGTACAGTTACTCAAACTGGAGTTGTTGAATGTGAAATACCTCGGCCGGAGGGAGGGAGGTTGAACTCCTGCCTTTTCTGAAGGTGAGCTCCTCCATCTTCACCTCCTCTTCGTCTTCCTCCCTCCTTCCTTTCTCCTCCTTATCGTCCTCTTCCTCCCCACAGCAGCACCTCCTCGCCTCCCTCAGCCACCGACACCAGGCCTCCATCTTTTCCTCTTCTTCTCCCTCCGTCTCCTCAGACTCACATGGTTCAGGGCGAGCAAACAAGGTCTCATGACCGTCTCCGTGTCCGTCCAGGACAACAGAGTCCATTCAGCTCAGCCTGAGTGCTGCCGCCCGGAGGCAGAGTCAGGAACTACAGCCCTGATTAATACAGTCGACTAGACAGTACTGATCAATACACAGTAAACTAGACAGTACTGATCAATACACAGTAAACTAGACAGTACTGATCAATACACAGTAAACTAGACAGTACTGATCAATACACAGTAAACTAGACAGTACTGATCAATACACAGTAAACTAGACAGTACTGATCAATACACAGTAAACTAGACAATACTGATCAATACACAGTAAACTAGACAGTACTGATCAATACACAGTAAACTAGACAGTACTGATCAATACACAGTAAACTAGACAATACTGATCAATACACAGTAAACACTAGACAGTACTGATCAATACACAGTAAACTAGACAGTACTGATCAATACACAGTAAACTAGACGGTACTAACACAGTTAGTAAACCATGGAAACATACACTGTAAAACATCTCATTATTTTGAATGAAGTACTTGTACTTGTAACCGAGCGTTTCCACAGCGTTCTAGTACTTTTACTTCAGTACCTGATTCTTCTCCGGTAGTTTCAAAATGAAAAGACAAAGAGTCAAAAGAATACGTTGAGCTTGTCCTTTATTTCAGTTTTCTTTATTTACATTGAAAAGTTTAGTTTTTGTTGCTTTGTTTTCATCTCTTTCCACAGTTCAACTAGAATAGATCACATCTGAACCTCTTAATTATTATTAATATATCTATTATTAATATAATTATTATCTTATGTCGTCTTTCTATCTGCTACGTCGTTTACAAATAAACAAGCTGAATGAAACGCTCACAGAAACCTTTGAAACATAACTGCTTCAACATTATTATTATTAACTATATTCTCATTATTGTAACATTTACTCTGCAATCTGAAGAAAACTATGTTTTTATGTCAACATCTCAAATAACGTCCCGTCCTCGTGAGACAGAAGACCAGAGAGGACAAAGACGTGCAAGAAGGAAAACAGAGAAAAATACAAGTAAATAACTGTAGTTTAAGTTTAAGTACATTAATATGAAGAATAATTACACTTGTGTCCTTTCTGATATATCGACAGCTGTGAACTCAATCAAGAGCTTCAGTCCAGTCCGGTTCAGTCCAGTCCAGTCCGGTTTTGTAAAGTCCGGTTTTCTGGGACAGTGCAACGTGTTCGTGATCCGGATCAGTACAAACCCCCGACATCGTCACATTCAACTAAGAAATCTCCACCGATCTCCGGCTCAGTTCTCCTTCGGTTCCTGGAGACTCCATGAAGACCACGTCGTCGTCCTCATCCTCCTCGCTTCCTCCTTCAAAGATGGCGGTCATCGGGGCGGCGTGGAGGCGGCAGCGGGCGGCAAAGCGGCGACTGGAGGAGCAGGGGGGAGTGAGGGAGCGAGGCCGCATGGAGGAGGAGGAGGAGAGGAAGAGGAAGTGGGAGGAGGAAGAGGAGGAGGTGAGGAGGAGGTGATTCTGCGTCAGATCCCTCCGCCCCCATCCGAATCCGATCATGGAGAAGTTCTGACTGCACGGAGACATCGGTGCATCCAGAGAGACACCTGGATCCGAGGGGCGGGACCAGCTGGAGGGTTGGTCTGGTGGCGGTGGATGCACCGGCGGTTGCGGTTGCGGCGGCACACTGTGGAGGTCATCAGTACTCGGAGAGGAAGCAAGTTTGCGAAGTCGCTCAACGGCCGAGATTCGAGAAGACGAATCACTCCGACTACCCTTCCTCAGCAGGAGGGCCTTGAAGCTATCGCTCCTCGCTGAGCTTTGACCTCTGGGAGCTGCAGGTCGCGTCGGGCGACGTGGGGAGGCAGTGAGGGTGACCGGATGGGAGGAAGAGGAAGAGGAGATACGATGGCTATCGTCTTCTGAATCTCGTCTTCCTAGCATCTTCTTCTTAGACCTGAGACAAACACAAAGAGACGAGTCACATTCCGGTTCTGTATCACAAGAACACGATGAAGACGAGACAAAATCTACCGCGATCAAAATAAAAACACAAGATCTGAGAATGAAGGACGGATTTGTGAGGAAGCTTCCAGTGTAAAGCTCAAGGAGGAAGGACAGTCCAATGAGGACGGAAACTAGAGGAGACGAGAAGCAAAAGAAGGGAACAAAGTCAGGGAACAAGGAGACATGAAGCTTCCATTTAGGGTACAAGGATGCTTTCTATTGAGGGAACAACGTCAGGGAACAAGGAGACAGGAAGCTTCCATTTAAGGAACAAGGATGCTTTCTATTGAGGGAACAACGTCAGGGAACAAGGAGACAGGAAGCTTCCATTTAAGGAACAAGGAGCTTCCTACTTGGGGGACAAGGGAAGGACATACGGACCTAGTAGTTAAACTAGAGTCCTTCTACGACTCATTCAGGATGGATCTTTACCTGCGTTACCTGGACACTCACGCCGTTCCTTCCCATAATGCACTGCTCCACAGAGACAGAGGGAGGAGTCAAGCAGACAGGTGAGAGGAGGCCTATTAGTCGGTAAAGTGACACGGTGTGTGTGTGGTGGGGGGGAGTGTTGGGGGAGGGGGTTGTGTGGTCTACCTGTGGATCTTCCTGTGTTTGTGGGATCTACCTGTGGATGACGGCGAACAGATCCTCGGTAGTTCGTGGTCGACTGGACACCAACATGTGATCAGCTGAAGCGCTGAGCAACAGCTCTTCTGGAGAAACAAAGAGTATTTATCACTTTTACACAAAGTCAGACATTAGAATAAAAAGGTTCCTGTGATTTAAACTACGTATAATACATACTACTACGTATAATACATACTACAGCATACATACTACTACGTATAATACATACTACTACATATAATACATACTATTACAGATAATACATACTAATACATTCTACATACTATTACATACTACATACTGGCCCTTTAAACAGGTATGCCTGGCCCTTTAAACAGGTATGCCTGGCCCTTTAAATATCGTCCCAGCACTGGCTCCCTCAGAAAACTCCAGTAAACCCAACTTACCATTGGGAGGTCCTCTGGCCACCCCCCTCCTGTCGGTTCCCTTCTTGCTCCACTCTTCCTCCTCTTCCTCCTCTTCCTCATGTATCAGCAGGTCTTGGAGCGATGCCCCCCCCCGCAGGCTGTCGGTGTACAATGCACTGCCGAGGGACCGCCGTCCAATCAGAGCGCAGGAGTTCTCAGAGTCACTGGTGTCTTGACTCGCTCTCACATTTACGTCTCGTTCATCTCCTGATGAAGATGAAGACGAAGAGGATGATGAGGAGGAGGAGGAGGAGGGGCAGTGCCTCATTGTTGACATCATCAGCAGTTGACTACCTGCCCTCCTCTTCCTCCTCTTTATTTTGTCTTTTTTCCTGGTGGTTGATGGCATCATCATCATCGGTGTCTTAATCCCTCTCTCTTCCACTGTCTCCTTCTCGTCTTCCTCTTCATCTTCAACCAGCGACGACCTCATCATGCTCGTATGGAACGTTTTCTCAGCATCCTGAGGAAGTCCTGTCTGGATGATCCCGGGGTATGGGGTCCCGAGGGTGCTACAGGTCTCCATGGTACCCCGAGTTCCTGAGGTTCCACGGTTCTCAGTAGTCGTGGTCTCATCCATAGTGTTTGGAACACCTTTCATACCCCGGGTCTCTGCGATACCCATGATCCCTGAGGGGCCACAGTTCCCATACATGCCCATGGTCCCGAGGGTGCTACTGGTCTCCACGGTACCCTGAGTTCCTGAGGTACCCCAGTTCTCCATAGTACCCTGAGTTCCTGAGGCACCCCAGTTCTCCATGGTACCCTGAGTTCCTGAGGTACCCCAGTTCTCCATGGTACCCATTGTGCCGTTTAAAGTGTTTCCAGCCCTTGTGGTATCCCTGATCCCAGAGATCCCAGAGAGAGGTTTGGTGGTTTTGGGTGAGAGATCTGGTCTCTTCTGTCTGTGAGGAGAGCCGACAGGTGAGTGTGTGGTGACGTCATCAGGTGTTGTTTTAACAGGTGAAGTCGTGTGTGAAGGTGTACGGGGGGTCAAAGGTGTGCAGGAGGAATCAGCTGGAAGCTGTGATTGGCTGCTGAGCCCAGGAGAAGACACCATGATTTGTCCACTGCCATTCCGTCCTCGTCTGTCCTCGGGGGACGCCATGAGACCCAGATTGCAAAGATCGGGCTTCTTTGGCAAGCTGGGCTTCTCCGGGGAGCGGAGTCTCCTCGGGCTAGCTGTCCCACAGACCCCATTACTCAGTTTAACTTCACTCAATGCTGTTGAATTATCCGCTGCCCCGTTCCACATTTCTGAATTCTTCTTTTCATTTGTCTCCATTTCCTCTTTGCTGCCCAACAGTATTGTCCTACAGTCTCTGCGAGACTCCTGTCTCGTTTCAGAGAGGGTCCAATACGAAGAGTCTGCGTTTCCCTGTTTCTTTGTAGCCTCAGTTAGCTTAGCATCTGCTAACATTGTACCTGTGACCTGTTGTTGTTGCAAAGAAGGATGTTGGATCATTGTGTTGTTGTGGTTTCTGTAATCATCACAAGACATTTTGACCCAGGGACAGTCAGGACTTGCCAGTGAAGCATAAATGACTTTCTTCTCTGGTTCGTTGTGCCGGATGTCTTGAGGAGTTCTGTTGTTGGTCAGCTGAGGAACAGAGCTCCTCTGGTTCCTCACGTCGTGTTGTGTTAGCTTGTAGTAATCATGATCTTCCTCAGCGTTGGTAAACACAGCCCCCCCCTGGACAGTATGAGCATCGGTTACCATGACGCCTTCCTGGTTCTTCACGGAGCGAAGCTTGACACCCTGCAAAGCCTGGGTGGTGACCAGGGGGCGGGGCCTCGTGGGCACCTTAACACAGCGGCCTCGGGGGGCAGCAGGGGAGGAGGGGGGAGCAGAGGAGGAGGGGGGAGCAGAGGAGGAGGGGGGAGCAGGGGAGGAGGGGGGAGCAGAGGACGAGGGGGGAGCAGGGGAGGAGGGGGGAGCAGAGGACGAGGGGGGAGCAGAGGAGGAGGGGGGAGCAGGTAGAGGAGGTGCTGGTGGAGGAGAAAGGGAAGCAATTGCAAATTCTGAGAGATCTGAAGAGGGAGGAGGAGAAGGAGGAGGAGAAGATGGAGGTGGAGGGAAGTTGGTTGATGATGACACCAAAGCATGATGGGAGTTCTGCCTAATGGCGAAGGAGTAGGGGGGAGGAGGAGGCCGAGAGGAAGGCGGAGGAGAAGGAGGAGTTGGGAGGGATGAGGGTGGAAGAGGGGGTGGAGGTGGTGGAGGCGGGGGAGGGGGTGGATGGAGTGATGAGGGTGGAGGAGGAGAAGGAAGAAGGGGTGGAAGAGATGATGGTGGAGGAGGAGGGGGAGGAGGCGGTGGAAGAGATGATGGTGGAGGAGGAGGGGGAGGAGGGGGTGGAAGAGATGAAGGTGGAGGAGGAGGGGGAGGAGGGGGTGGAAGAGATGAAGGTCGAGGAGGAGGGGGAGGAGGCGGTGGAAGAGATGAAGGTGGAGGAGGAGGGGGAGGAGGGGGTGGAAGAGATGAAGGTCGAGGAGGAGGGGGAGGAGGAGCAGCTGAGAGTTTGGTGAAGGAGGAAGCAGACAGGCAGGGCTGAGGAAGAGGAGGAGCTGGAGGAGGACACTTGCGAATGGGGGAGTAGAAGAAGGGAGGGAAAGGAGAGGAACTCTCTGATGGAGGAGGAAGAGGAGGAGGAGGAGGGAGAAGAAGGTGTTTGGTAGAAGAGTCTGAGGAGGTGCAAGAAGAGAGGGAGGAGGTGGAGGAAAATGAGGAGGAGAGGGAGGAGAAGAGTGAGGACTTCCTTTCTGGCACCGGGGGCTTTGGCCTTTCTTCGCCCCGAGACATTCTCCTGGACATGGAGGAGGAGGACGAGTGTAAAGAGGAGAAGGGGGAGGTCGGGGGGAGGGAGAAGGCTCCAGGGGAGGAGGGTGACAGGGGGGAGGACACAGGAGTGCCAGGAGTAGGAGTGTTCGACTGGCTGGAGTAGCCACTGGAGGGCGAGGCGAGGCACTGGAGTACAGCCACTGAGGAGGAAGCTGGTTGGGTGTTGAGAGTAAATCTCAGCCCCTCCTCTTCTGAGCCTGGAGACGCAGGAGTGGGGGCGTGGCCATGTGAGTGGGTGGGGCTTGGTGGTAGCTGCTCGGAAGGAGGACAGTCAGCGGTATACACCTGGCAGTCCGGGTTCAAAGGTTCAAAGGTGGTCACTGTCCCACAGTTGAAGCCACTCTGACGCCGCTTGGTGTTGCTCCGGGGCACCCAGGGGTCATGGAAGGTCTCTGGAGACGGGGTGGGCGACTGGGTGGGGTGCTCAAGGCGGGGGCTCCGCTCTGGCCGGGGACTGGAGGAGGAGCGGGAGGAGGAGCGGGAGGGTTTGCTTCGACCCGGCCGGCGCCTCAAGGAGTCAGAGCGCAGCGGTGGCGGAGGCGGGCGCTTGGACTTGCGGAGGGAGATGCTACTGGGGATCGAGCGAGAGTAGGAGGAGCAAGTACTGTACTTCCTTTTCTCCCGGTTTATTAAATGAGAGGAGGTCATCTTCTCTGCACACAGAGCGGTGCTATCAGTGTGAGATGGGGTGGAGCGACCGGAGGAGAGCATGGGATCACAGTTCCAACCTTCCCCAGAAACACATCTCATCTCCCGGGTAATGGCGCTCCAGTCGCCCCTGGTCTGGCTGCTGTGGACGCTGGAGCTGGCTGAGAGGCACTGGTAGTTCCAGGTCTCCCCATCGTAGGAGCATCGGGAGTCCTGCTGGGTGGAGGTCCGGTCATCCAGATCCTGGTAGCTAAACTGAGACTCTGAGTCTGCGATGGAGGAAGAGGAGAGGTAGTGGGAGGAGAAAGGGGAACTGCGATGTTGGGCAGCCTCATTCAGGGGCTTATCGCTAGGGTAAGACCACTCCGACTGCAGGGCACGGCTAGGGGTACTGAGGAGGGAGGAGGTGACGGGGGAGGAAGGGAAGGAAGTAGAGGAGGAGGAAGGGGACTGGGGGATGACTCTGGCAGTGGGGTTAAAGGGCAGCAGGGGTTGGAGGTCGCTGGGGAAACCCTGAAGATCCTAAAAAATACAGGAAGAAAGAAATCTTAAGAATCTTTTGTTTTAGTAACAGAGATACTTGAATATTATTTCTCCTTCACTGACCTGACAACAAGAAGAGGAGGCACTGACTGTCCTGCAGGAGGCGCTGTTAATGCTGGCCTCGGAGTTCAGAGAGGAGTTGGTTCCCAGACGGGGGAGGCTGTGGACCTCAGAGGAGGAGGAGCCGAGGTTGTGACAGGAGTCGACCGGTGTGGCAGATGTGAGGGAGGCCATGAGGCTCGACAGCCCTCGACCTCTCGGGGCTCGGATCCTCCTCGCTGATGAATGCTCCTTCTCTCTAACCCCTTCCCTCTCCTCCTCCCCTTTTCCTGCCTTCTGTTGGTGGGCAGAGGAGCACGAGGAGGAGGCTGGTCGACCCACGATGGAGAACTGACCGGGAGGGTCCAGAGAGACTAAAGGCAAGTCTGGGAAGACAAGTTCAGAACAGAGGAGATAAAGAAAGAGGAGAAATGTTCGTAATAAAAGAGGTGGCGGGTCATGATTAAGTTGAGCTCATACCCAGATTCCGGCTGACATCATCAGGTATCCCAGTAACCGGCTTGCGGCGGCTCAGGTTGCGGGGTAGCTGGGATATCGAGTCGTTGTTAGAAGCCACTTTTCGAAAACTGGCCTGACGATCAAAACTCTCTCCTGAAGTACGAAAACAACAGTGAAGATATCGTTCAAAGATTTGTCAGTTTCACAGGTTTAGAGTCAAAATTCTGTGTTGAGTCTCAAGTCGGACTTTAGTCTCAATCAAGGAATGAGTATAGTTTCAAGTCTGAGTGAAACTCCAAATCAAACCAGAGTTAAATTCAGAGTCTCAGTCAAGTCTCAAGTCCAAGTCATTCGGGATTTAACTGACTTGGACGGGTCAAGTATAGAGTGGAATTGGAGTCCTGAATCAAGTTTCAAGAGTCGAGTTTATAGTCCAGGCTCAAGTCCAGATTTTGAGTTGAACCTTAGTTCTGGGTCAAGTCCCAAGTCTGAGTCAAGTTGAGTCCAGTTTCTAGTCTGAGTCGAAGTGTGAGTTGAAGCTCTATAAGTTTCCAGACAGAAAATAATTCAAGTCAAAGACCAGATCCAAGACAAGTCCCAAGTCTGAGTCGAGTTAAGGGTTCATATTCAGGTGCAGAGTCAAGTCAAATCCTTATCAAAATCTCCAGTCCCTGCATCAGAATCTAGACTGGAGTCCGGCCCCCACCTGTTATGTTGATCGGGACTACGTGAGCGGCGACTGCCTCCGCCTGCTTCCTCATCCTCTGCTCCGGTGTTGGAAGCCGGGAGGGCAGCTCCACCTCCAGGTTGACTGTCGGCTCGCAGGCGGCGCCAAAGACATCCCAGCAGGAGGTGCGGTGGATGGGGTTGAGGACCAATGGGGTCAGAGGTCGCGTGTTGTTCAAGATGAACTGCTCATCATCGTCTGAGAAAGCTGAGGACTGAGGACATGGAACAGTTTGGTGAAGCTGGTTAAGAGTCCAACTTGAGTCGAAATCCAGTACGATCCACTTTAACTCTCTCTCTCTCTCTCGTTTAATTCTAGTCTAGTCTACTTTAGTCTAGATCTATCCAGTCTAGTCTAGTCTACTTTAGTCTAGATCTAGCCATTCTAGTCTAGTCTACTTTAGTCTGGATCTATCCAGTCTAGTCTACTTTAGTCTAGATCTATCCAGTCTAGTCTAGTCTACTTTAGTCTAGATCTAGCCATTCTAGTCTAGTCTACTTTAGTCTGGATCTATCCAGTCTAGTCTACTTTAGTCTAGATCTATCCAGTCTAGTCTACTTTAGTCTAGATCTATCCAGTCTAGTCTACTTTAGTCTCTCCATGTTTACCTTTCTCCTCCAAACTGAGACCTTGAAACAAACTGAGAAGCAGGACTGAGAGAGAAGGTTCAGGACTCTGGACCTCTGAGAGGAGGAACCAGAAGGAATAAAAGACTCAATAATGTGACAGTAGTTCAGTCCGACCAGCAGATGGCAGCAAACAACACTTTGAGTGCTTTTAATAAATAATAATACTATTTGCATATTTTCACATTGTGGTACTTGTACTGAATACTTCCTCTACTACTACATTGATGTATTCGTCTTTTCAGCCTCATGAATATTCATGAATCAACACTGTGTCCATATTAACGTGTGTGTGTGTGTGTGTGTGTGTGTGTGTGTGTGTGTGTGTGACACTCACCATCCTCCTGCTTTTGTCCTTCCACCCTCGGCGTGCCGTGCTGCCCTCTGATTGGTCGAGGCCAGAGGAGGAGGGGAAGGGGGCGTGGCTCGGAGAGCTGAGTGGTCGGCTGTCGTCATGCTGAGTCAGCACGTTACACGCTGCGTGCGCGCACACACACACACACACACACACACACACACACACACACACACACACACACGTTAGAGAACAGAAGCAGAATGAGACGTTAAAGATGTTCATACAGTTTATAATCAATAAGGAAACAATAATAATTATTAGAATTATCAATCAATTAATAATCCAGTTTTAATTATTTTATACCTCAATAGAAAATGATTATGATGGTAATTCTTCGTTAATCTGCAGTAAATCAATAGATCAGCTGACAAGGTGTGAGCTCATGATGCTGATTGATCTTAAATCAATAAATAAATTCAGGATGAATTCAGTCAAAATCACTGCACGAGGTCCTTTGTCTGGAGCTGCAGTGTGTGTGTGTGTGTGTGTGTGTGTGTGTGTGTGTGTGTGTGTGTGTGTGTGTGTGTTCTGTGTTCAATAGTCAAATGAATCAATGATACAGAGCTGACAAAATAAGAGCATTTAAAAGTCTTTTCTTCAGACTGTGAAGAGCTTTGACCTTTAAATCCATCACAAACACCAGAGCTAAACCTCTGAATCGGACCTGAAGGTTCTTTGGTCCCGAGCACCTTAAGAAGCATTTGTTGGGGACTACTTGCTCTCGTGAGTATTTCTACTATAATAAACATAATAAACGCAACTTGTGTGTTATCACCTGAGAGGCTGTTCTCGGCTGACCTCTGACCTCGCAGGTCATTAGCGCTGCCGGATCGTCTCTTTGCAGGGACGAAGAGCAGACGCTGCCGGGGCTTCTGGGTAGTGTAGTGCACGGACCACTTGCTGTCCCCGTCCCCTGCAGAGCCAGAGGACAGGTCAGTGTCTCTGTCGCACACGGACACGGTGAGTGTTGCACAACTCCTCAAGGTGACCTCGGAGCCGGGGGGCCACGGGGCTTTTATTTTGAAGGAGCAGCAGGATTAATTAGACAGATGTGGAGTTAAAGGCTCCAGTTTTCTGATTAGAGGAGCAATACTTCTTCTCTCCCACCAGAAAGACCTCAGTGACACAGATCGTTAGCAAGAGAAACACTGAACGAGTCAAACACATCTTCATCCCCATGACCCCCCCGGCGAGGTCAGCAGGGCCGAGCCGTGCTGGGCGGCCATGTTCCACGACTCCAACAGCGTCCGTGATTTGCTGCGTCTGGATACTGTCACGGTGTCGGCTTTTGTTAAGTGTGGGTTTCCTGTTTTATTTTGAAGGTTCCCTGTGTCGTGTTTCCTCGTGTCACTTCCTGTCTTGGTGTTGTCTGATTGAATCCTCCGGTCCGATCACAGCTAACCTCCTCATGCGTTGGTCTGTCGTCTTGATCCTGGTTCCCTGTTCGTAGCACTAACTACCCGGTTCTGCACTTAACGAGTCTATGAGTCTGCATTTGGGTTCTGCCTTCATCGTTCCTCAGTCATTTACTTGTGATCACAGACTCGATGCAACCTGCTCCTGAGGTGCTGGGTGAAGCCAGTGGGGTCAGAGAGAGGACTTGAACACATGACTCATGTGTTCAAGTCCTCTCAAGAATAAATGTCCTGATTCATGATTCTACACCCGCTTCAAACGGGGTGACAGGTAAACGCTGCAGGGTGTGAGTGGGTGGGAAGCTGAGACTTAAATACTGAAGGGAGTGGAGCAGTAGAGTGGACAGGTGAGAGGGAAGAGGTAACGAGGTGGGTGTGACTGACAGGTGAGAGGGATGAGGTAACGAGGTGGGTGTGACTGACAGGTGAGAGCGAAGAGGTAACGAGGTGGGTGTGACTGACAGGTGAGAGGGAAGAGGTAACGAGGTGGGTGTGACTGACAGGTGAGAGCGAAGAGGTAACGAGGTGGGTGTGACTGACAGGTGAGAGGGATGAGGTAACGAGGTGGGTGTGACTGACAGGTGAGAGGGATGAGGTAACGAGGTGGGTGTGACTGACAGGTGAGAGCGAAGAGGTAACGAGGTGGGTGTGACTGACAGGTGAGAGGGATGAGGTAACGAGGTGGGTGTGACTGACAGGTGAGAGGGATGAGGTAACGAGGTGGGTGTGACTGACAGGTGAGAGGGATGAGGTAACGAGGTGGGTGAGAGTCAAAGGCAGGAGAGAATGGAAGCTGAACTGTGACACGTGTATACACTGTAGCATCTCATGCATCTCCTCACTGAGCCTCCTCCAGAGGTGGAGGTGGCTCTACAGAACCTTGAGAAGCACCTGAGGTCTCAATGGAGGCTCTACAGAACCTTGAGAAGCACCTGAGGTCTCAATGGAGGCTCTACAGAACCTTGAGAACCACAGGTGCTTCTCAAGGTTCTGTAATGGAGTCTCAATGGAGGCTCAGAGAGTCCTGGAGGGTTCCGAGGTTCTGTGACGGGGTTCCTCAGGTCCTTGAGAATGTGTTTCAGGATGTTTGAAGAGATCCCCGGGTTCTGAGACCAAGAGGTCCTTGAGGTTCCAGGTAAGGTGCTCCAGGTGCTTGAGAAGATTTGCATGGTCCTTGAGGAGCACATGAAGTCTTCAAAGAGGCTCAATGGGTCCTTGAGGAGGTTCTGGGGGGGCTTATAATGACCTTGAAGAGGGTCCTGGAGTCCTGGTGTCCGTTACCTACGTAGTTGCTATGGTTACCTGCAGTTGAACACACCTTGAGCTCTGATTCAGAAAAGTGGTGAGGACACCTGACAGCCAATCAGAGAGCTGCTTCTTCACAGAGCCGTCTCTCTCCCAGTAGAGCCAGCAGAACCAGCAGAACCAGTAGAACCAGCAGAACCAGCAGAACCAGTAGAACCAGCAGAACCAGCAGAACCAGTAGAACCAGCAGAACCAGCAGAACCAGTAGAACCATGCAGACACACTCACCTCTGGTCCTGTTCAGGTATTTGAGGACCGACTTGATCGCTGCTCCGATCACGACCATAACGACGACGCCACACACACACACACACACACACACACACACACACACACACACACACACACACACACACTCCTGAGGCTGCAGCAGACACACACACACACACACACACACACACACACTCCTGAGGCTGCAGCAGACACACACACACACACTCCTGAGGCTGCAGCAGACACACACACACACACACACAACACACACCACAACACACACACACACACACTCCTGAGGCTGCAGCAACACACACACACACACACACACACACACACACTCCTGAGGCTGCAGCAGACACACACACACACACACACACACACACACACTCCTGAGGCTGCAGCAGACACACAGCAGCAGCAATAATGCAGCTCGACTCGCTGCAACGCCGCTCTCCTCCCACTCGTCTCTCTAGTCTCCCTATCTCACCCCTCTCTCTCTCTCTCTCTCTCTCTCACACACACACACACACACACACTGGCAGGAAGCCAGCACACGTGTGTGTCCTTCATGTGTGCCACCAGGTGATGAAGGTTACCCAAAAATACTGCATTAACACACACGATGCTTTGAAGATGAAGAAAGAGTGAGTGAGTCTTTATGAGGACCAAACAGAGAGGACATGGAGGTGATGAAGAGGGACTGAAGTGGTTTCATGGGTCCTTGAGGGGGTCCAGAGGTCCGTACAGAAGCCCCAGTCCTGGGTCCTGGGGGGGTCCTGGAATCCTTGAGTCTGTTACCTGTCTGTCTGTCGTCACTGCTTTAATTAGTTTAATTAATTAGACAGGAAGTAGGTCACACTGTTTTATTTATATATATATATATATATATATATATATGCGCTCAAGTCTGAAGCTGTCCAATCAGAGGAGGGGAGGGGCGGGGCTTCACCCTCATGACACCTGATCAAACACAGTCTTTGATTCCAACCAGTCCGACACCAGTGGATGAAGCTAACCGGAGAAGCTAAAGCTAACAGGAGAAGCTAACAGGTAGCAGCTGTTAAAGCCTGATCATCTGCTACGGGAATAAGCCATTAGCATAGCGTATGAAGCTGCAGTTAATCCCTACTCTCTCACACACACACACACAGATTATACACAGGGGAGTTAATTAAGGGAAGTGTGTTTTGGTTTGTTGTTTATGCATGTTATCAGAGAATAATGTGTGACTGTGATGAATTATTGATCAGACAGGAAGACACAGAGATAATCAAAGCTAGAACCATTCAGGACCAAACAGAGACAAACCAGACCAGCTAGAACCATTCAGGACCAAACAGAGACAAACCAGACCAGCTAGAACCATTCAGGACCAAACAGAGACAAACCAGACCAGCTAGAACCATTCAGGACCAAACAGAGACAAACCAGACCAGCTAGAACCATTCAGGATCAAACAGGGCCAACCCAGACCAGCTAGAACCATTCAGGATCAAACAGAGACAGGACAGACCAGTTAGAACCATTCAGGACCAAACAGGGCCAACCCAGACCAGTTAGAACCATTCAGGACCAAACAGGGCCAACCCAGACCAGCTAGAACCATTCAGGACCAAACAGAGACAGACCAGACCAGTTAGAACCATTCAGGACCAAACAGGGCCAACCCAGACCAGCTAGAACCATTCAGGACCAAACAGGGCCAACCCAGACCAGCTAGAACCATTCAGGACCAAACAGAGACAGACCAGACCAGTTATAACCATTCAGGACCAAACAGGGCCAACCCAGACCAGCTAGAACCATTCAGGACCAAACAGGGCCAACCCAGACCAGCTAGAACCATTCAGGACCAAACAGAGACAAACCAGACCAGCTAGAACCATTCAGGACCATACAGAGACAAACCAGACTAGCTCGAACCATTCAGGACCAAACAGGGCTAACCCAGACCAGCTAGAACCATTCAGGACCAAACAGGGCCAACCTATACCAACTAGAACCATTCAGGACCAAACAGGGCCATCCTAAACCAACTAGGACCATTCAGGACTAAACCAGACTAGCTGGGACCATTCAGGACCAAACAGAGACAGGTTAACTGGGAACATGCGGGACCAGATCCAGCCAAACCAGGCAAGGTGGGACCAAATTCCAGAACATTTGGTACAATACAGAGCTAACCGGGCTAGCTAGGACCACATTCTGGACCAAACAAGAATAACTGGGCCCAAAGGGACCAATCAGGACTCTTTCATACCAAATAAGACCAGCTGGGAGAAGCAGGACCTAAAACAGCCAAACTATTGTAAAGGGGACCATTCAGGACTAAATAGACTAAACAGAGGTACAAGTACTTGTATTACAATTAGTTGTAGTAGCAGTAGTACTACATGGGGACAGTACTATGAGCCAGGAATCCCATCAGTACCTCTATGTAGAAGGGGCGTGGCTTGTGTGGCCTCCAGGCCGGAGCTCCTCCCTCGTTGGGATCTGAAGCAGAAGAAGCCGGTCCTGCGCCTCCTGCTGGGTCGGTAGCTGTACTGCGGGGGCACCTCCGGTTCCCTGAAGAGGGGCGGGGCACCGCGAGGAGCCGGGACCGGCAGGGTGTAGCCGGGGCGGGGCTCCGGGATGGGGGGGCATGAACCTGTTCGGCCCCGCTGGGCGAGGACCGGGTAGGCGGAGCGCGGCAGCTGAAGAGGTGGAGGTTGTTGGTTGGATTTCCCATGAGCCTCCGGGGCGAGGAAGAGTTTCCCATGAGCCTCCGGGGCGAGGAAGAGTTTCCCATGAGCCTCCGGGGCGAGGAAGAGTTTCCCATGAGCCTCTGGGGCGAGAGAAGGATGGACGTGGGGTGGGAGGTGCTGGCGGCGGTACCAAGGGCTGTTGTCTGGATACTGGAGGTGAGGTGGGAGGGGCTTCCTGTCACCTGTGGGTGTCGCCGGCCTGCCGGCACCACCTGCGTCCAGCCCCAAGATGGCGTCGTAGTGCTGGTGGATTTGGGCGCTCAGAAGGCGGCGGCGCAGGCTGCCCTCCGTCTTCGGCTGCAGGGTGGCCATTTTGCGTGGAAGCAGCTCGTCTCGCTCTTCGTCGGTTCCGCCGTTCCAGCAGCGTGACCCCACGCCAGGCCCCGCCCCCTCCCCGCCCAGACACTCCACATACGAAATCATACTGTCCCGGCAGCTGATTGGCTGTTTAATGTCGCTCTCAGGACAGATCACATGATGAAGATCTTTTCACAATAAAAGCCCCAGAGAACTTCAGACCCTTTATCATAAAAGCCCCTTTTACGTGGTGTTTTCCCCAAATTTCAACTCCGCTTCACAATAAATGTCCAAGTAAAATTCAGCAAAAAAAAATCACCCACATTTTTGAATCCGTACGTCCTTCACAGTATGAATATCCAATTCACAATCATACACAGCTTCAAAATAAATGAGATTTTCACAATAAAACCACTGAATAAAGATAATCCTCTGCTAAGGAGTCCTTCAGAATAAAACCACAAACTTGTACCATCCGTTTTAAAAAGCCTGAACAATTGGTGGAAAATAAAAAGCCCAAGACTTTGTACCCTTCACAATAAAGGCACGAATATTGTTTGAATCTTCACAATAAAAGCTCAAAATACTTCACAATAAAGGAGTCTTCAGATTTGATGTAAAAGTCTCCATGACGGCTTCTAAATATCCAAAAGGGTTTTTCAGTCAGCAAATTAAAACTTGTGGTAAACTTCTCATTCCTTCACAATAAAATCTCAAAACGAGTGCGGTCCAGGAGCATGAAGAGGAAGCGTGATATTTCCTCAGAAGTGTCGTCGGTGTGCTGCAGCGTCTCCTCCCCGGCTCTAATCTGCTCACAGGGATTACCCAGGTCTGCAGATGGCCGGTGAGCGACAGGTATTTACCTCAACGCACCACATGGTGCTTTATTCTGTGTGACTGACTATGTTTAGATCACGGAATCAAACCCGTGATCCTCAATCGGCTCCATGTGAACTCATCATTGAGCCTCACGTTCCTCCAACACAAACACTGTCCTTCATTCTGATTCAATCACACGTACAAATGTGGATCAATCCACCGCTGAAAACAGTCCCTAACGAAGCTTCTACTTCCTGTTTGTTTGATAAAAACTGTTATTATTGCTGGTGAAGCTGGTTATTACGATATTTATGTCTTCAGAGTGAACCAAAGGGCCGAGAGCTGCTCGCCTACTCAATGGTCCACTTATTCAACTTGTGATGAAGCCAAAAGCTCCAGACCGAGAAAGAGATCGTTTACAAAGTGAATAATGCAGAAAAGTCCTTGAAGAGCCTTTATATTGACATGATGAAGACCATGTGAAAGCTCTGGAATAAGAGGCTGTATGAAACAATGACAAACGCTTTTCTCAGATGAAGAATCATCTGAGAAAAGTGTGTAAAACCATCAATAACTGATATTAAACTTCATCTCATAACTGCTCATCTCCTGAAGGCAAAGTTTAGTCGGAAAAAAACTGCTGTTATTGTGTACTAGTACTCCGAGTATTCGATCCCATTCGTTTACCTGGTAACTGTAGTGACTGTTTACAGATGAGTATATAAAGATATGTATATACATATATATATATATATATATATATATGTATATACATATACATATATACATATATATATAGTAACAGAAAGCACAATGGACTGCAGCAGCTGTAAACAAAGTGTTATGAAGATAACTGTGTGTGTGTGTGTGTGCGTGTGTGTGTGTGTGTGTGTGTGTGTGTGTGTGTGACTATGACCTGAGTGCACAATGACCTATGGGGGACTCGTGTCACCGTGGGGACATAAGATGAGGCAGACCCCTCCTACGAGCTCAGAAAGGTTCTAGACACGCCCCATGCAGGTTTCTAGGAAGGCCCCTGGAAAAGCATTTTCAACAAAACTCTGTGTGGCTGTGTATGAATGCGCCCCTAGAGTTCACACAGATGCAGTCCTCATGAGGTCGGTTGTTCTGGAAGTGTGTATCGCTGTTTGTTCACTCTCTCACACCCCCTATTGGTAAAAGGTTGTATTAAAGTTTGGGAATGCATTTTAAACTGTGTCTTTTTTGACCAGAGATATACATGAATAAATTACTACATTTGTAAATATGAATAAATCCACGAATAAATAAATAATATGAATATTGATATTGCTATAATTGCTATTAATATTAATATTTAACTATTTTAATGATATATTTACCATTATGAATGATCTCATCAGTTATATTAACAATAATAATAACAACAATAATAATATATCTAAAAGTCTATATTTGATTTCTTATGCCATGTCAGTGGTGTAACATGAATTAATATCTTCTTGACTGCATTATTCGGCTCTACTTATTTATGTGAGTAAGCCTTTTCCCACATGAAGAACATTAAGTCCAAATACCGTTCCACTGATGATCATTTGGAAGTCTGCTTGAGGCTGGCTACCAGCAGCTGCTGTCCGGGCTATGCAACCCTGGCTGATTCCATTCAGTGCAAGTCATCAGAGTGAAGTAATGACCAAAAATGTACGGAATTGTATTGTGCCATAAGGGTTCATGCTCCTCCACGAATCTCCTACTTAACGTGATGGAGGAGTTTGAGTGGCTCAGTGATCCTGGAGCTATGTTGTTGGGCATCAGCCCCTGGTAGGGTCTCTAAGGCCACCAGGTCTCAGGGGAGAGCCCAGACTAAGAGTGGTTAAAAAACCCGATGAACAGCAGCCCACGGTCCTCAGCCACCTCCCCCGGACCAGGGGAACCGGGAACCCCTCCCGGAGCCAGACCCAGGAGGGGAGCTCGCCGGCCATCCTGGGAGCTCGCCGGCTCGTCGGGTGGCCGGGCCTTCATCCACAGGGCCCTGTCAGGCTCAGCCTGAAGAAACAACATGGAGCAGCCATCCTGTGGACCCACCACCCGCAGGGATAAGCATCGGGGTCGGGTGCTGTGTAGACCGGGCGGCGGGCCGGGCAGGGGGCCTGGGCGAGCCGATCACCGGCAGCATAGACGAGCTCTAGGGACGTGGAACGTCACCTCGCTAGCGGGGAAAGAGCCGGAGCTGGTGGAGGAGGTGGAGCGGTACCAGCTAGATATAGTGGAGCTGGTGGAGGAGGTGGAGCGGTACCAGCTAGATATAGAGGAGCTGGTGGAGGAGGTGGAGCGGTACCAGCTAGATATAGAGGAGCTGGTGCAGGAGGTGGAGCGGTACCAGCTAGATATAGTGGAGCTGGTGCGGGAGGTGGAGCGGTACCAGCTAGATATAGAGGAGCTGGTGCAGGAGGTGGAGCGGTACCAGCTAGATATAGTGGAGCTGGTGCGGGAGGTGGAGCGGTACCAGCTAGATATAGTGGAGCTGGTGCAGGAGGTGGAGCGGTACCAGCTAGATATAGTGGAGCTGGTGCAGGAGGTGGAGCGGTACCAGCTAGATATAGAGGAGCTGGTGGAGGAGGTGGAGCGGTACCAGCTAGATATAGTGGAGCTGGTGCGGGAGGTGGAGCGGTACCAGCTAGATATAGAGGAGCTGGTGGAGGAGGTGGAGCGGTACCAGCTAGATATAGAGGAGCTGGTGGAGGAGGTGGAGCGGTACCAGCTAGATATAGAGGAGCTGGTGGAGGAGGTGGAGCGGTACCAGCTAGATATAGAGGAGCTGGTGCAGGAGGTGGAGCGGTACCAGCTAGATATAGAGGAGCTGGTGCAGGAGGTGGAGCGGTACCAGCTAGATATAGAGGAGCTGGTGCGGGAGGTGGAGCGGTACCAGCAAGATATAGTGGAGCTGGTGCGGGAGGTGGAGCGGTACCAGCTAGATATAGTGGAGCTGTTGCGGGAGGTGGAGCGGTACCAGCTAGATATAGTGGAGCTGGTGCGGGAGGTGGAGCGGTACCAGCTAGATATAGAGGAGCTGGTGGAGGAGGTGGAGCGGTACCAGCTAGATATAGTGGAGCTGGTGCGGGAGTTGGAGCGGTACCAGCTAGATATAGTGGAGCTGGTGCAGGAGGTGGAGCGGTACCAGCTAGATATAGAGGAGCTGGTGCAGGAGGTGGAGCGGTACCAGCTAGATATAGAGGAGCTGGTGCAGGAGGTGGAGCGGTACCAGCTAGATATAGAGGAGCTAGTGCAGGAGGTGGAGCGGTACCAGCTAGATATAGTGGAGCTGGTGCGGGAGGTGGAGTGGTACCAGCTAGATATAGTGGAGCTGGTGCGGGAGGTGGAGCGGTACCAGCTAGATATAGAGGAGCTGGTGGAGGAGGTGGAGCGGTACCAGCTAGATATAGAGGAGCTGGTGCAGGAGGTGGAGCGGTACCAGCTAGATATAGAGGAGCTGGTGCAGGAGGTGGAGCGGTACCATCTAGATATAGTTGGCCTCACCTCCACACACAGCACTGGCTCTGGAACTAAGCTCCTGGAGAAGGTTGGACTTTGTCCTCTTCTGGAGTTGCCAGGGTGAGCGCTGCCATGTTGGAGTTCTCCAGGAGAACCAGAGGGTCGCCTCCCTGCTCCTGAGGGTTGCAGGAGTAAGGCTCTGACTGTTTGTGCTTATGCACCAAACAGCAGTTCAGAGTATCCGGCCTTCTTGGTGTCAGTGGGAGGTCCTGAAAGGCCTCCTGAGACTCCATAATCCTCCTGAGACTTCAATGCTCACATGGGCAACGACGGAGAAACCTGGTGGGGGGTGATTGGGAGAAAAGGCTTTCCCGATCTGAGTGGTGTCTCCTGTTGGACTTCTGTGCTAGCCACCGTTTGTCCATAACGAACACCATGTTGGAACATAAGGTGGCTCATAAGTGTACCTGGTACCAGAACACCTGAGGCCGTAGAAGGCCTATGGTGCCTGGCTCAGGGGTCTCCTGAAGCAACTGCGGTGGTCGCGGAGGCTAAAACTCGGGCATGGGAGGAGTTCGGGGAGGCCATGGAGAAGGACTTTCGGTGGCCTCAAGGAGGTTCTGGCAAACTATCCGAAGGCTCGGGAAGGGAAAGCAGGACCTACCCCAGGCTGTTCTCAGAGGGGGGGGGCTGTTGACCCGGACGGGGGACATCGTCGGGTGGTGGAAAGAGCACTTTGAGGAACTCCAGCATTGGTTATTCTTTCCATCTTTATGTGAAACAGATTTCTTCATTGTTTTTCTTGATGTCTTTCTTTCCCTTTTCTGTCTTTCTGTCACAGAGCAGGTTTGCTGACTTTAATGTAGTTCTTGTCGTGGTGAAAACTTTCATTTGGAAGATCAGTCCAAACTAGAACTAAGTAGAACAATTCAAGAACTACAGGTTTTTGTATAATGCACAAAATGGCTGGCTGGTTTCATCCTCACAGTTGTAATCAGCTGGATGTTATTGGTTGTTAAAATTTAAATATTTACATTAATAAATCTGGATTTGAAGTCCACGAGGTTCAAGGAAAGTTGTTTTAGATGGACTGTAGCAGCTCACCACAACTCTTCCACCTTGTCCCAGAACGATGTTTCCAGCCTTCTGCTCTATGGTCAAGTGGTCCACAAATGACACATCTTTACGGCGTCGCTCCTGGAAACCGGCCTCGAGTTTAAAACGAGAGCTTCATTGAGGCTTCATCAGTATTCACAGCGATCCTCGAGAGAGACGACTCTGTTGTGGTCCATGACAGTGGAGCCGGTCACAGTGCACACAAAGGGGGATTCACACCTGGTGGAGATGGAAAGAGACAAACTTAACTGTCTTCATGTCTAAAGGCAGAATCCAAAGACTCAAAGATGTTTATCTGATGAAGATGAAGCTTCCAGTTCATATGCATTTGAGGAATGTAAAACCTGACATGAAACTTAAAGAGTACTCCACCAATTTCACACATAAAGATCAGCTTACTAAAGAGGAGTAACACTCTAATATAATAAATATCCATGTGTATGTAATAATGTTTATCGGGTTGCATTATGGGAAATGTAGGATCCAGGAAAGCCAGGATATCTCTGCTGCTTTGATCTTGATCTCATCCATAAACTATTCAGAGGTTTCAAGTCGCTTTCAGTCCACGTGGTCCACTTCATATAAATCAGTCTAATATTTATTCACTTTATTACAAATATAAAGAGGAAATACTTACACGCCCAAGTTGCAAACGTCCAAGGGTCCACATGTACTGACAGTAGTGAGGACTAGAGACGGACTACAGACTCTCGGAGCAGGTTTTTCTGTTTGTAGTACTTGAACCGGGTAGTAAAGGGGAACCTGGGAGGTGATAGGAGGTTCATGAACTTACTTTGATATCAACTTTAAGCCACGTATAATGGGACATAATGCAGTCAGGCCCTCAGGCCGTCTGTGTTGCTTTCACATGTTACTTCTCCTGGAAATCAGGGAAACACCTTCAACTGAATGTGATGCATTTCTACAAACTCTTTCATTCTTTAATATTTGATCACTTTGTTCGTTTTATGCTCCATTTTCACCTGTAGTTGCAGTTCAGAGTTTATATAATAAATCACCAGATGGACGTTTGAATTTATCTGAAAATGTATCAATAATAGAGGATTTAACAAGCAGTCATTTATTTGAGCTGAATACTTTTCTCCTTTAGAGTTAAAGAATGTTCTGAGAACAACAATCTGCTTTCTGGGAGGTAGTGACGGGTCGTTGGTCACAAACCTGTTTGAGAGCACCTGAAGCCCTCAGGTCCAAGACCACCAGGACAGAATGCTGAGGGACCTGTTCCAGAGGAACCAGGTCTTACTCACATCAGACCACGTCTCTACTGAGTGAATAATCCACTAAAGCATCATATCTAATAACAGCCTCACAGAGCTCAGATGTGTCGGTAGAGGAATGATTCATGTCAACAATAATAATAACTGATGAATCTTGAGGGAACATTTAAATCTCATTCTCATTATTTTAATCTCGTCTGTCGATGGAGAACATATACAGCATGCACATGTGGAGGATAATGATCAAGTTTATCTTTAAGAATAATATTTAAATTTAGAAGAAGGGTTATTTGATATTAATAATAACAATTAAAAAAGGTGAAAAGGTGAGTTTTCATTTGTGATTTGAATATAGAAAGGCCAGTGTACACCTGTCCTCCCTCACTCACCTGATTTACACACACACACAGAGACACACACACACACACACAGAGAGACACACAAACACACACACACACACAGAGAGACACACAAACACACACACAGAGAGACACACAAACACACACACACACACACACACACACACACACAGAGAGAGACACAGACACACACACACACACACACAGAGACACACACAGACACACACGCACACACACACTATAGTCACTCAGCATACAAATACTCTGTCTATGTTTAACGTTCCATCAACAGAATACAGCTTTAAAATATCTAAAGTATTGATACATTTGAATCAAAGTTTAGAAAACGTATTGAACAGGTCTAGAGCATATGAATTAAATTTAAGAATTAATCTGTAATAATATTTATATCTATAAAAAATAAAAAACCTTTGTATTTAAAGCATGACTGAGGTCTCGCGATGCTTGTGGCGAGAGCGAGAGCGAGAGCTTGTTCCCGGACGCTGTGATTGGTCGATCGCAACTGTTGAAGCGCGCTGATTGGCTGCTCGCTGGTTCCGGTGAAAACATTACAGATGATTCTTTAGAGGGTCCGGTGGAGGAGCTTCTTCACACACAAACACCTCCGGCGGAGGAAGCAGGTCGGTTCATTATTAAGAGTATTATTATTATTTAAAACGGCGTCTGAAAGCACGTGAGATGGGAGTTAGCCTGCTAGCTGCACGTGTCGTTATCTACAGGCTCTGCCTTACAGTCACCGCCTCGGGAATACATTCCCCAACCAGTACTACTGAAGTACACATGTGAATACAGGACTTTACTAGTAACAGTATTTATACAGTACTACACATGTGAATACAGGACTTTACTAGTAACGGTATTTATACATTACTACTACAGTACTACTGAAGTACACATGTGAATACAGGACTTTTACTAGTAACAGAGTATTTATACATTACTAATACAGTACTACTGAAGTACACATGTGAATACAGGACATTACTACTACAGTACTACTGAAGTACACATGTGAATACAGGACTTTACTAGTAACAGAGTATTTCTAAATTATATTTATACATTACAACTACAGTACTACTGAGGTACACATGTGAATACAGGACTTTTACTAGTGACAGTATTTATACATTACCCATTTAGTACTACTGAAGTACACATTTGAATACAGGACTTTTACTTGTAACAGTATTGATACAGTACTACTGAAGTACACATGTGAATACAGGACTTTACTAGTAACAGAGTATTTATACATAAAGGAGATACCCTCTCAGGACCCTTTCCATCTCTAACCTCAGCAGCATCATCTACGTCTCATTAGATTTTTCCCGTTAATCTTCGTACTTGAATCAGTAAAATGTAAGAAAACGTCTTCGTGCGTTTTCAGAACCGCAGAAGAAGAAGCGGTGAACTCTTTTTGATCATTTGAATGTAACTTTATTCGTCTCTGTGCAGACGATGTAACTTTATTCGTCTCTGTGCAGACGATGTAACTTTATTCGTCTCTGTGCAGACGATGTAACTTCATTCGTTTCTGTGCAGACGCGGTGAAACCGGCCATCATGTCCGCCGTCGCCCCCCCGGCTCGCGGCGAGGCGGCCGGTGGCGGGGCGGCCCACCTGCAGTGCACCCTCTGCGGCCACTTCTCCAAGAGCCACGCCCACCAGCTGGCCCACGTGGCGGCGGCACACCCCACCCGCCTGGACGGCGTGATGGTCGGTCGCCTCGGCAACATCCTCATGTACCAGAACACCGCCCGGCTCTTCCACTGCAGCGACTGCTTCTTCACCAGCAGAGACTTCAGCAAGCTCTACAAGCATATCATCTCCAGGCACTGTGAGGACCACCGGGGGGGCGAGGGGGAGGAGGAGGGGGGGGGGAAGGGCGGGGGGGAGGAGGAAGAGGACGAGAGGAAGGGCGAGGAGAAGGAGGAGAAGGAGAGGAAGGGGACGGATGAAGGGGAGGAGCTGAAGAAGAAGACGGGGGAGGAAGGGGAGGAGCTGAAGAAGATGAGGGAGGAAGGGGAGGAATGGGAGGAACCGAAGAAGGCGAGGAGGGAGGAAAAGGAGGAGCTGAAGAAGACGGGGGAGGAGCAGAAGAAGACGAGGGAGGAAGGGGAGGAGCTGAAGAAGCCGATGAGGGAGGAAGGGGAGGAGCTGAAGAAGGCGACGAGGGAGGAAGAGGAGGAGCTGAAGAAGGCGACGAGGGAGGAAGAGAAGGAGCTGAAGAAGGAAGGGGAGGAGCAGAAGAAGGCGACGAGGGAGGAAGGGGAGGAGCTGAAGAAGACAAGGCAGGAAGGGGAGGAGCTGAAGAAGGCGACAAGGGAGGAAGGGGAGGAGCTGAAGAAGACGAAGGAGGAAGGGGAGGAGCTGAAGAAGAAGACGAGGGAGGAAGGGGAGGAGCAGAAGAAGACGAAGGAGGAAGGGGAGGAGCTGAAGGAGGAAGGGGAGGAGCTGAAGACGACAAGGGAGGAAGGGGAGGAGCTGAAGACGACAAGGGAGGAAGGGGAGGAGCTGAAGAAGAAGAGGGCGGAAGGGGAGGAGCTGAAGACGACAAGGGAGGAAGGGGAGGAGCTGACGAGGGAGGAAAGGGAGGTTGAGAACGATGCTCGGAAGAGGAAGAGGAGCAGTGAGGAGGAGGAGGTGCGTGATGAAGAGGCCTCCTCCTCCCAGCAGGGAGACGAGAGCGTCCTGATGTTCGACGGCGCCGGCTACCACTGTCTGATCTGCGGCTGGAAGACCAAGCTGAAAGCTCTGGGAGTGAACCACGTGGTGAGGAAGCACGACATCCCCAAAGCCTACGCCTCCCAGGCCATCCGGCGGGACGCCGCCGCGCCCACAGCGCCGCAGGAGGAGGAGGGGGGGGCGGGGCTTAGCGGCGAGCAGCTGAAGGAGGAGATGGAGGCCACGGCCAAAGTGGTGCGGTTCATCTCCAGCCGCTTCGTGTGTCTCCTCTGCGGCTGGAAGACCAAACTCAAAGGTCAGTGTCCGTCTCTCCCACGGCCCACGAACGCACCACGCGCAACATTTTATTCCACGAGTCTTGTTTAAAATCTCGCCACAAATAAACCGTTTGCTTTAAGTGGATTCTGTAAAAAAAAAATTAAAAAAAAAAACATTAAATTCTGAGCTCCTCAGTGAAACTATGACGTCATCATTGAATCATCTGAGACTAACAGTCATGTGACAACAAGTGAGAGAGTTCAGGAGAGTAAATAGTTTAATATTTATAATGTGGACACTATAATAAATGATCAGAGAAATTCTAATGTGATATTGTCGTGAAAAAGGAGGCTCGAGGGTTAACTACATTACCCACAATGCACCACATCAGTGACCTTCAGGCTGCTGAACTCAGGAGAGTTTGTAAACATGTAAATAGTTTAATATTTATAACTTGTGGACACTTGGAAACATGTTGGATGTAAAAATAAAGGAGGTGTTAACTACATTACCCACAATGCACCTTCTGTGTTGCAGGCTTCGCCATCAGCCACGTGGTGCGCTGCCACGACGTGGCGCGGCCGTACGGCTGCCGCCGCTGCTCGCGCTGCTTCTTCCTGCCCAGCCGGCTGCAGCAGCACGTCAGGGCGGCGCACCGGCCCGGACGCTACGCCTGCCCCTTCTGCTGCTTCAGGTCTCACTTCCTGGGCGGCTTCAGGAGGCACTGCAGCCGCTGCAACGCCAGGGGGGAGGGGGAGGAGGCGGGAGGGGCGGGGGCGGCGGGGGGAGGGAGGGAGGAGGAGGAAGAGGAGGAGGAGGAGGAGGAGGAGGAAGAAAACGAGGAGGAGGAGGAGGAAGAGGAAGAGAGGAAGGAGAGGAGAGGGGCGAGGAAGAGGAGGAGAACCGAGAGGCTGATGGAGGAAGAGGAGGAGGAGGAGGAGGAGGAGGACTGAAGGGGTTTGTTTACAAGTTAAGGTCATGTGATCAATCATGAATAAAAGACTTATGACCAATATGGTGTAGCGTCCTGTTATTGAAAAGGCTTTTATTGTGAAGGGAAACCTGGTTTAAAACGTCCTGTTATTACAAAGGCTTTTATTGTGAAGGGAAACCTGGTTTAAAACGTCCTGTTATTGAAAAGGCTTTTATTGTGAAGGGAAACCTGGTTTAAAACGTCCTGTTATTGAAAAGGCTTTTATTGTGAAGGGAAACCTGGTTTAAAACGTCCTGTTATTACAAAGGCTTTTATTGTGAAGGGAAACCTGGTTTAAAACGTCCTGTTATTATGAAGGGAAACCTGGTTTAATACGTCCTATTATTACAAAGGCTTTTATTGTGAAGGGAAATCTGGTTTAAAACATCCTATTACTACAAAGGATTTTATTGTGAAGGGAAATCTGGTTTAAAACATCCTATTACTACAAAGGATTTTATTGTGAAGGGAAATCTGGTTTAAAACATCCTATTACTACAAAGGATTTTATTGTGAAGGGAAACCTGGTTTAAAACGTCCTATTATTGAAAAGGCTTTTATTGTGAAGGGATGATCACCTGACAGGAAACAGAGTATGCAGTGATGAATGTTTGTTATTTATTTAGCCCAAAACATACAAAACAAACAGACCAATCACACGAGAGCGTGACGGACAGGAAGAAGGAAAACAATAAAGCACAGCAAAGGAAACACTTCTCTTTTCAAAATAAAAGCCCAGCTTCTAATAGCTCACCCCAGTCTGTAAAACCACCTCACTGGTTCCCACTGCAGGACATCGACACGAGTCACCAAACTAAACAAACTAATAAACTGAATAATAAGGACTTCCTGTATGAAATCATTAAAATGTCTTTGGGTCCAAACGAGACGTTTAACGACTGTAAATAAAGTAGGAAATCACAGGACCTGATGGTTGACGGTTCCCTCAGCGGAGCTGAAACACCAGAAGTCCACCAGGAGCTTTTTACACAAACAGGAAGTCGTCGTCCTCGCGAGGAAACGTTCACAGAAAGCTTCTGGAAGTCGATGCGACTCCGTCCCACTAACGGCTCTGGTTACCTTCCCAGAGTCCTTCCCAGAATGCCCTGCTGCCTGTCAATCACTCTTCTGTTGTTGTTGACAGTCCCTTCTCAGATGTGCCGGGGGCACCACGCCCCCTCCAGGGCGGCCATGTTGATTCCTCTCAGATCGCCGAAGTCGTCCCCGTCTCCGTCGCAGAACTCGCCGTCGTCCTCGTGGTCGTCGAAGCGAGACGTGTAGCTCGCCGCCTTCTGCTGCGGAGATGAACAACGCATTCAGTAATTATCTTCATTATTATTCATGTTAGTTAGTATTTATGTTAATTATTATTTATGTTGATTATTAGTTGTTAATTATTAATTATGTTTATTATTTATGTTCATGATAATTATTGTTAATTCTCTAGGTTGATTATAATTTATGTTAATTATAATTTATGTTAATTACTTACCGTTCGGACCAGTGGCTCCCTGAAGGGTGGACAGATCATGTGGAAGCGAGGAATCGCCACGTGGAACACTTCCTCTTTATTCACTACGAGACAAAACACAGTTACAGAGCTGCAGCTGCTTCACGGTTACAGAGCTGCAGCTGCTTCACGGTTACAGAGCTGCAGCTGCTTCACGGTTACAGAGCTGCAGCTGCTTCACGGTTACAGAGCTGCAGCTGCTTCACGGTTACAGAGCTGCAGCTGCTTCACGGTTACAGAGCTGCAGCTGCTTCACAGTCCTGAAGTTACCCAGTCTGTGGAAGGTGTAGTGACCCTCCATGTACTCCGTCGGGGTGGAGAAGGTGGTGCAGCTGGCATACTCGTGGACTTTCCCAGGTGTCATGACGGGAAACTCTCCTACACACACACACACACACACACACACACACACACACACACACACACACACACACACACACACACACACACACACACACACACACACACACACACACACACACACACACACACTCAGCAGGTGATAACAGCCCATCCCAGTACAGGTGGTCATGTGATGCGAGCAGCGTACCGACCACGCCGGGACCCTGAACCTCCTCCACGTTGCCATCAGAGGTGGTGATCTTCCAGTAGCGGCTGTCCAGCTGACAGGCGGCTTCTGGAGACGCACTGCTCGACATCTCTATTCTGAAAGTACACTTCATTAAACACCTGTAGAGAGAGACAGGCAGGCAGACAGGCAGAGAGAGAGACGGGTACCTGATGCGGTAGGTGAAGAAGAAGTGCGGCGGGTGGACAGACGACAGCTCGGGCAGGAAGGAGGTGGAAACAGAGACGGTGATGTCTCCGGTTGTCTCCACGCAGCCCTTCTCATGCACATACCTGCAGACAACATCAGAGACGTGAACTCATCAGCTGCTGCTGGAGATGAATGAACAACAGGTTTATCTCATGTTGATGTGGTGATGAATGAACAACAGGTTTATCTCATGTTGATGTGGAGATGAATGAACAACAGGTTTATCTCATGTTGATGTGGTGATGAACAACAGGTTTATCTCATGTTGATGTGATGAATGAACAACAGGTTTATCTCATGTTGATGTGGTGATGAATGAACAACAGGTTGTATCTCATGTTGATGTGGAGATAAATTAACAACAGGTTGTATCTCATGTTGATGTGGAGTTGAATGAACAGGTTGTATCTCATGTTGATGAATGAACAACAGGTTGTATCTCATGTTGATGAATGAACAACAGGTTTATCTCATGTTGATGTGGAGATGAATGAACAGGTTGTATCTCATGTTGATGTGGAGATGAATGAACAGGTTGTATCTCATGTTGATGAATGAACAACAGGTTGTATCTCATGTTGATGTGGTGATGAATGAACAACAGGTTTATCTCATGTTGATGTGGTGATGAATGAACAGGTTGATGAAAGAACAACAGGTTGTATCTCATGTTGATGTGGAGATGAATGAACAACAGGTTGATGAATGAACAGGTTGTATCTCATGTTGTGGAGATGAATGAACAACAGGTTGCATCTCATGTTGATGTGGAGATGAATAAACAACAGGTTGCATCTCATGTTGATGTGGTGATGAATGAACATCAGGTTGTATCTCATGTTGATGTGGTGATGAATGAACAATAGGTTTTATCTCATGTTGATGTGGTGATGAATGAACAACAGGTTGCATCTCATGTTGATCACGAAGAAGCATCAACAACGAGGATCACCTGAAGATCTGGTCTCTGATGATCGGGTACTCTCCCGTCACCACGTTGTGGACGTAGTCTGTGAACCACTCAAAGAAAGAGGAACCTGAACACACATAATGAACAACAGGTTGATGAATGAACAACAGGTTGTATCTCATGTTGATGTGGTGATGAATGAACAATAGGTTTTATCTCATGTTGATGTGGTGATGAATGAACAACAGGTTGATGAATGAACAGGTTTATCTCATGTTGATGTGGAGATGAATGAACAACAGGTTGTATCTCATGTTGATGTGGAGATGAATGAACAATAGGTTGTATCTCATGTTGATGTGGAGATGAATGAACAACAGGTTGTATCTCATGTTGATGTGGAGATGAATGAACAACAGGTTTATCTCATGTTGATGTGGAGATGAATGAACAGGTTGTATCTCATGTTGATGTGGAGATGAATGAACAACAGGTTTATCTCATGTTGATGTGGAGATGAATGAACAACAGGTTGTATCTCATGTTGATGTGGAGATGAATGAACAACAGGTTGTATCTCATGTTGATGTGGAGATGAATGAACAGGTTGTATCTCATGTTGATGTGGAGATGAATGAACAACAGGTTGTATCTCATGTTGATGTGGAGATGAATGAACAACAGACCTGTGATGAACATGTCGATGGCTGAAGGGTCCTGAGCCGTCTGATCCTGAAACACAAAGACGTGAAAGGTGAGGTCTGATTGGACCAGAGAATTCATGACATCATCACGATGGAACAAGAGATTAGGCCTTAAAATAATATGATGTAATCAAATGAATGTGGCAGAAGATTAAAAATCTTTTCCATTTAGAAGTTCAAAGTAAAGACAGTTAAAGAACTACAGCTGCTTCACTGTAAATGAAGTACAGTGGCTTCAGTTAAAGAACTACAACTGCTTCACTGTAAATGAAGTACAGTGGCTTCACAGTTAAAGAACTACAGCTGCTTCACTGTAAATTAAGTACAGCTGCTTCACTGTAAATGAACTACAGCTGCTTCACTGTAAATGAACTACAGCTGCTTCACTGTAAATTAACCACTGCTGCTTCACTGTAAAAGAACTACAGTTGCTTCACTGTAAAAGAACTACAGCTGCTTCACTGTAAAAGAACTACAGCTGCTTCACTGTAAAATAACTACAGCTGCTTCACTGTAAATTAAGTATAGTTCCTTCACAGTTAAAGAACTACAGCCGCTTCACAGTTAAAGAACTACAGCCGCTTCACAGTTAAAGAACTACAGCCGCTTCACAGTTAAAGAACTACAGCTGCTTCACAGTTAAAGAACTACAGCTGCTTCACAGTTAAAGAACTACAGCTGCGTACGGGGCAGGGGTAGAAGCTCTCGTACACGCGGCGCCCCTCGGCGGGCTGCAGGGCCATGTACTGGCTGAGGCCGGTGTGGAAGCAGAAGGTGAGCGGGAGGCAGCGCCGCATGCCCTTCCTCTGCTGGAAGCCCCCGGCCGCCGTCTCCACGTCCAGCAGGACCTCCGACCGGTAGTGGTTGGACAGGGACATGCTGCCCATCAGCCTGAGGACACAGACAGACAGGCGGTCAGACAGACAGGCGGTCAGACAGACAGGCAGTCAGACAGACATGCTGCCCATCAGCCTGAGGACACAGACAGACAGGCGGTCAGACAGACAGGCGGTCAGACAGACATGCTGCCCATCAGCCTGAGGACACAGACAGACAGGCGGTCAGACAGACAGGCGGTCAGACAGACAGGCAGTCAGACAGACATGCTGCCCATCAGCCTGAGGACACAGACAGACAGGCGGTCAGACAGACAGGCGGTCAGACAGACATGCTGCCCATCAGCCTGAGGACACAGACAGACAGGCGGTCAGACAGACAGGCGGTCAGACAGACATGCTGCCCATCAGCCTGAGGACACAGACAGACAGGCGGTCAGACAGACATGCTGCCCATCAGCCTGAGGACACAGACAGGCAGACAGACAGGCGGTCAGACAGACAGGCGGTCAGACAGACAGGCAGACAGACAGGTACCGACCCCGGGATCACCAGCTTCTGTCCGTTGTGGATCCGGTACGAGCAGCGGTAGTCGTCTGGAAGTCTGCAGCCGATCTGAGCCTCGATGTCGTTAAGCTCCACCTCTGTGGCACCCTCTGGTGGAGAAAACAAACGCACCACAGGACATGGTGACCACAACCAGGAAATGGTCACGTAGTAGAAGTACAAGTACACAAGGATTGAGATGTGGAGGTGAGAGACCTTTGAGCGAGGCGATCATGCGGGGACACCTCAGCTGCAGGAAGACCTTCAGCTGGTCCCAGGACCGCTTCAGACCCGGGTAGTACTGCAGGTAGCGGCCCAGGTCTGAGTAGGACCGCTTGAAGAGGCAGAACCAGGACACGCCGCTCTGCAGCCGGTCGGCACTGAGGACACACACACCAGGTGTCTTACAGACCAGGACAGGACAGAGACCAGGACCAGGACAGAGAGACCAGGACAGGAGAGAGACCAGGACAGGAGAAAGACCAGGACAGGAGAGAGACCAGGACAGGAGAGAGACCAGGACAGGAGACCAGGAAGGAGGAAGGAAGAGGAACAGGAGAGAGACCAGGACAGGACAGAGACAGGACAGAGACCAGGACCAGAGGACAGGAGAAGACCAGGACAGAAGGACAGGAGGGAGAAACAGGAGAAGACCAGGACAAGACCAGGACAGGAGAGAGACCAGGAGAGAGCAGGACAGGGAGAGACCAGCACAGAGACCAGGAGAGAGACCAGGACACAGAGACCAGGACACAGAGACCAGGACACAGAGACCAGGACACAGAGACCAGGACACAGAGACCAGGACACAGAGACCAGGAGAGTACTCACTCCGTCAGCAGCCAGTGTTTGGAGCACAGAGACCTCCACAGAGGGTTGTGTTTGGAGAGATCATTCAGCCTCCTGCTGACAAAACTACAGCTACACACACACACACACACACACACACACACACACACACACACACACACACACACACACACACACAGTGTAATGATACAATAATAATACTTCCTCTGTAGTAGTACTAGTATTTGCAGTATTCTTATTCTTATTTTACTAGTATTTAACTATTATTTCCACTATTATTTTAGTAGTATTTCAGAAGTATTTTTATTATTATTTTAGTAGTATTTTAACTAGTATTTTTAAGAGGATTCTAGTAGTATTCTTAGTGGTATTTCAGTAGTATTCTTAGTAGTATTCTCAGTAGTATTCTTAGTTGTATTCTAACATGTCGTTCAGTTGGAACAAACGTAAACAAACACTCAGCAGCTGTTAGCTGCTAGCCATTAGCTGCTAGCTGTTAGCCGCTAGCTAACCGAACACTAGCCATTTATCTGAGACATGAAGCTCCAGCTCGCTTCCTGTTGAGTGACAGCTGCTGGTGACGTAATTTTCTGATCAATACTGTAAGTATTTATCGATCAGCAGAACTTTGTTTCGCTCTTTATCACTAATTAGCACAGAATCAAGCGCTGGCTCAAATGCTAAGCTAACAAGCCGCTACAGCTTCCTGGTTACTGAACCGGTTCCGGTCCCCTCCAGAGGACCCGGGCCGGGCGGTCCGGTACCTACTGGATCAGGTCTCTGAAGCCCAGGAGGGACAGGACGTGGAGCAGCGGGTCTGCAGGCAGCAGGTCCATCCGCAGCTCCGCGTTAGCCGCCATCGTTAGCACCGTCCTCTTCTTCTTCGTGGCTCCTTTAGCGGCGGCGCGGAGGCGCGTCACAGCGGAGGCGCGCCACCGCCACCTGCTGGTCTGGAAGGGGAACTACAGAGGAAATACATTTAATTCCTCTGTAGTTCCTCTTCCAGACCAGCTTATATATGTATATGTATATATATATATATATATATATATATATATATATATATATATATATATATATATAACACAGAATACTTTACTTAAGTCTTTTAATCTTCATCTTTTTAAAACTTATCTTAACATATTTGTTTTAATTATTATTATTAATAAAAAATGTTTTGTGTATAGATTAATAGATTATTCATATTATATTAAAAACATGAAATACATTCCTCTGGGATTTTACTTTTCTTGATGAAGTGTATTTTGGTAGTACTACTAGTACTGCAGTACTTTGTGTACAAAGACTTTCTCCTCAGTGAGTTTGCTGTGGTTGGTGTTTGTCATGCTGTTTGCTTACAGCTGACCTCTGACCTCTGACAGCTGACCTCTGACAGCTGACCTCTGACAGCTGACCTCTGACCTCTGACCTCTGACCTGATCAGCTCCTGTTGGTTGACTCAGCTGAGGAACTTGAGTTCATGCGGTGAGTGCAGCCAGGGGACCGCTGTTACTGTGACACCGGCCTCATGACAACATAATAATACCAGTATGACTTAATACACAAAGGAGTATCATACTTTAGTACGCTGTACTTAAATATAGATTATTCTGAGTACTACCACTTTCGACTGCTGCACGTTGTGTACTTGTACTATCCACCAGAGTACTGCACGTTGTGTACTTGTACTCCACCAGAGTACTGCACGTTGTGTACTTGTACTATCCACCAGAGTACTGCACGTTGTGTACTTGTACTCCACCAGAGTACTGCACGTTGTGTACTTGTACTATCCACCAGAGTACTGCACGTTGTGTACTTGTACTATCCACCAGAGTACTGCACGTTGTGTACTTGTACTATCCACCAGAGTACTGCACGTTGTGTACTTGTACTCCACCAGAGTACTGCACGTTGTGTACTTGTACTATCCACCAGAGTACTGCACGTTGTGTACTTGTACTATCCACCAGAGTACTGCACGTTGTGTACTTGTACTATCCACCAGAGTACTGCACGTTGTGTACTGTACTCCACCAGAGTACAGCACGTTTGTACTTGTACTATCCACCAGAGTACTGCACGTTGTGTACTTGTACTCCACCAGAACTGCACGTTGTGTACTTGTACTCCACCAGAGTACTGCACGTTGTGTACTTGTACTATCCACCAGAGTACTGCACGTTGTGTACTTGTACTATCCACCAGAGTACTGCACGTTGTGTACTTGTACTCCACCAGAGTACTGCACGTTGTGTACTTGTACTATCCACCAGAGTACTGCACGTTGTGTACTTGTACTATCCACCAGAGTACTGCACGTTGTGTACTTGTACTATCCACCAGAGTACAGGTTGAGTCACAGTAAACACGGGACACACTTTGACCCTCTGGTCAACAACCCCACCAGGAGACCCAGACGGGACAGAGACACTCTGGAGACGGACTCTGCTGGTTCAGGTTCTGGTTCAGGTTCTGGTTCAGGTTCTGGTTCAGGTTCTGAGGTTCTGAGGTTCTGAGGTTCTGCTTGTGGAGATCTGGATCATGGAGGAGACGAGACTGAAACCAGCTGCTGTTCTCCTGCTGTTCCTGCTGCACAGCTGCCTGGCAGAGCGAGGTACAAGTACTGCTAAGAATACTGCTAAAATACTAAGAATACTCCTATAATACTAAGAATACGACTAAATTACTAAGAATACTACTAAAATACTAAGAATACTCCTATAATACTAAGAATACTACTAAATTACTAAGAATACTCTTCAAATGCTAAGAATACTCCTCACATACTAAGAATACTCCTCACATACTAAGAATACTCCTCACATACTAAGAATACTCCTAACATACTAAGAATACTCCTAAAATACTACTACAATACTACAACAATACTACTAAGAATACTCCTCACATACTAAGAATATTACTAAAATACTACTACAATACTACAACAATACTACTAAGAATACTCCTCAAATACTAAGAATATGACTAAAATACAAAGAATACTACTAAAATACTAAGAATACTACTAAAATACGACTACAATACTACTAGAATACCACTAAGAATACTCCTCAGATACTAAGAATACGACTAAAATACAAAGAATACTACTAAAATACTAAGAATACTCTTCAAATACTAAGAATACTACTAAAATACTCCTACAATACTACTGAAATACTACTAAGAATACTACTAAAATACTACTAAGAATACGACTAAGAATACTACTAAAATACTACTAAAATACTACTACAAATACTACTACAATTACTACTCTCAATACTACAAGTATTCAAGGAGTCCTTAAGGTACCGGGAGTATAAATACTCACAATACTCGAGGTTTAAATAGTACTTTGTGTACAAAGTGTGTTCCAGAAACAGCAGGCGATAAAGAAACGAGTAAAAGAAGTTCAGGATGTATAAATACACAAGTATCTGTCTCTGAATGTGTAGTACTGTGACTGCAGGTCCTACACAGTACACTGAGTATTCACGTTGTACTTTTAACCTGATAGTACCTGTAAAGGTGGTGTTGTGTGTAGTCTTCCTCCACAGGCAGCGGGCCAATCAGCTGCTGGTCAGGAACCCTCGAGCCAATCAGATCTTTGAGGAGATAAAACCAGGTGAGTCACCTGAGCAGTACTTCAGAGTACTTTTACTATCACTGTTGTAGTTCTTACGAGTAGTATACGTAATGTGTACTGTTGCCCATCAGGGAACCTGGAGAGAGAATGTGTTGAAGAGATCTGTGACCATGAAGAAGCCCGAGAGGTGTTCGAACAGCCGGACACCACGGTAGGACGCCATTTTGTTATTGCACTACCAGTACTAGCAGTACTAGCAGTAGTACTAGTACTACTAGTACTAGTAGTACTACTTTTGTTCTGCTCCCAGTCCCTGCAGGGCAGTAGCACTACTAATACTATGGTTCCTGCAGGGCAGTAGCAGTACTACTGCTACTGCCCTGCAGGGAACATAGTACCCGTAGCAATAGTACTTGTAGTAATAGAGTAGTAATACAAGTAGTAATAGTACAAGTAGTAATAGTACCAGTAGCAATAATACAAGTAGTAATAGTACCAGTAGCAATAGTACCAGTAGTAATAGTACAAATAATAATAGTACCAGTAGCAATAGTACCAGTAGCAATAGTACTTGTAGTAATAGTACCAGTAGTAATAGTACAAGTAGTAATAGTACAAGTAGTAATAGTACCAGTAGCAATAGTACAAGTAGTAATAGTACAAGTAGTAATAGTTCCAGTAGCAATAGTACCAGTAGTAATAGTACAAATAATAATAGTACCAGTAGCAATAGTACCAGTAGCAATAGTACTTGTAGTAATAGTACCAGTAGTAATAGTACCAGTAGCAATAGTACCAGTAGCAATAGTACCAGTAGCAATAGTACTTGTAGTAATAGTACCAGTAGTAATAGTACCAGTAGTAATAGTACCAGTAGTAATAGTAGCAGTAGTGACAGTACCTGTAGTAATAGTACCTGTAGTAACAGTACCTGTAGTAATAGTACCTGTAGTAATAGTACCTGTAGTAACAGTACCTGTAGTAACAGTACCTGTAGTAATAGTACCTGTAGTAACAGTACCTGTAGTAATAGTACCTGTAGTAACAGTACCTGTAGAACAGTACCTGTAGTAACAGTACCTGTAGTAATAGTACCTGTAGTAACAGTACCTGTAGTAATAGTACCTGTAGTAACAGTACCTGTAGTAATAGTACCTGTAGTAATAGTACCTGTAGTAACAGTACCTGTAGTAATAGTACCTGTAGTAACAGTACCTGTAGTAATAGTACCTGTAGTAATAGTACTAACCAGGACTTTTCCCTGCAGGAGGCCTTCTGGATGAAGTATCAGGGTGAGTGATCAGCTTCACCTCACAGAGAGAAACACAGAATACACAAACACAGAATACACAAACAAGTATCGTAAAACTTTTAACTTTTTATGTAGAACTTCTTTACTGTGTAATATAACAACAGTTGTATACTTTTACTTCAAATCTGAAGTTTAATCAGACATTCTGCTCTGCAAACATGAACAAAGTCCAGAACACATCACAAGTACACAACCTGAGTACACAAATATCTAACTATCCACCTGCCTGTCTGTCTGTCTGTCTGTCTGCCTGTCTGCCTGTCTGCCTGTCTGTCTGCCTGTCTGTCTGCCTGTCTGTCTGCCTGTCTGCCTGCCTGTCTGTCTGCCTGTCTGTCTGTCTGTCTGTCTGTCTGTCTGTCTGCCTGTCTGTCTGCCTGTCTGTCTGTCTGCCTGTCTGCCTGTCTGCCTGTCTGTCTGCCTGCCTGTCTGCCTGTCTGTCTGCCTGTCTGCCTGCCTGTCTGCCTGTCTGCCTGCCTGTCTGTCTGTCTGCCTGTCTGCCTGTCTGCCTGCCTGTCTGTCTGCCTGTCTATCTGTCTGTCTGCCTGTCTGCCTGCCTGCCTGCCTGTCTGTCTGTCTGCCTGTCTGTCTGTCTGTCTGTCTGTCTGTCTGCCTGTCTGCCTGTCTGTCTGTCTGTCTGCCTGTCTGCCTGTCTGTCTGCCTGTCTGCCTGTCTGTCTGCCTGTCTGCCTGTCTGTCTGCCTGTCTGCCTGTCTGCCTGTCTGCCTGCCTGTCTGTCTGTCTGCCTGTCTGCCTGTCTGCCTGTCTGCCTGTCTGCCTGTCTGCCTGTCTGCCTGCCTGTCTGTCTGTCTGCCTGTCTGCCTGCCTGTCTGTCTGTCTGCCTGTCTGCCTGTCTGCCTGTCTGCCTGCCTGTCTGTCTGCCTGTCTGCCTGTCTGTCTGCCTGTCTGCCTGTCTGCCTGTCTGTCTCTCTGTCTCTCAGACTGTAAAGGAACCGAGTTGACCAGAACAGGAGACAACATCAACATTGTGAGACAATGTATAGAAGGTAACAACTAAACTTTAAATGTTAAAAAGTTCATGTAAAATAATATACGCTTACTCTGACAACCTGTGTGTGTGTGTGTGTGTGTGTGTGTGTGTGTGTGTGTGTGTGTGTGCGTGTGTGTGTGTGTGTGTGTGTGTGTGTGTGTGTGTGTGTGTGTGTGTGTGTGTGTGTGTGTGTGTGTGTGTGTGTGTTCAGGTCAGTGTATCTCTGGCTCAGGAGTGAACTATAAAGGAAACATCAACATCACAAAATCAGGAAAACAATGTCAAGCCTGGAGTAGCAGCTACCCACATCCCATAATCAGGTAACCAACCAACCAACTAACCAACCAACCAACGAACCAACTAACCAACCAACCAACTAACCGACCAACCAACTAGCCAACCAACCAACCAACCAACTAACCAACCAACCAACCAACCAACCAACCAACCAACCAACCAACTAACCGACCAACCAACTAGCCAACCAACCAACTAACCAACCAACCAACCAACCAACCAACCAACCAACCAACCAACTAACCAACCAACTAACCAACCAACCAACCGACCAACTAACCAACCGACCAACCAACCAACTAACCAACCAACCAACCAACCAACCAACCAACTAACCAACCAACTAACCAACCAACTAACCGACCAACTAACCGACCAACCAACCAACCAACGAACCGACCAACCGACCAACTAACCAACTAACCGACCAACCAACTAACCAACCAGCTAACCAACTAACCAACGAACCAACTAACCAACCAACCAACGACCAACTAACCAACCAACCAATGAACAAATAACTACTAAATTAATAATCTAACCAACCAACTAACCAACCAACCAACTAACTAACCAATGAACAAATAACTACTAAATTAATAATCTAACCAACTAACAACCAACTAACCAACCAACTAATCAACCAACTAACCAATCAACCAACCAACCAACTAACCAACCAACGAACTAACCAACCAACTAACCAACCTATGGATTCAGGACTAGTTATCTGCCTGTCGGTCCTCAGGGAGTTCAACGCTTCAGAACCAAACAGCGTCCTGCAGGAGAACTTCTGTCGGAACCCGGACAGCCGTCCAGACGGTCCCTGGTGCTTCACCAAGGACCCGACCGTCCAGAGGGAGCCCTGCAGGGTCCCCACATGTGGCAAGTACCTGTAGTACTACGAACCAAGTACCTGTAGTACTACGAACCAAGTACCTGTAGTACTACGAACTTGGTTGGTGGTTGGTTGGTTGGTGCTACGAACCAAGTACCTGCTAGTATTATGAACTAAGTACCTGCTAGTACTACGAACCAGGTACCTGCTAGTACTATGAACCAGGTACCTGCTAGTACTACGAACCAAGTACCTGCTAATACTATGAACCAAGTACCTGCTAGTACTACGAATTAAGTACCTGCTAGTACTACAAACCAAGTACCTGCTAGCACTACGAACCAAGTACCTGCTAGTACTATGAACCAAATACTACAAATACTCCAGTCTTTCATGATACAACTACTAGCATAATAGGGTCCAATGGGTTACTGAACCCTGCTCTTTCCCTGAAGGTCAGGACTTTGTCCCTCCCACTTTGGCCCCTGAGCCAATCAAAGCCGGGGTGTGTTTACCCAACTCTGGGCTGGAGTACGCGGGCGACCTGTCCGTCACCCTGGGAGGACACACCTGTATGCTGTGGTCCTCGCGGGAGGCCACGTCCCTCAGCGTGGACAAGGACTTCATCCCCGAGGTCAGTCTGCCGGGAAACAAGTGCCGTAACCCTGACAACGACCCGGAGGGGCCCTGGTGCTACGTGGAGGTCGCTGGAAACGTGACCATGGACTACTGCAACCTGGAGCTTTGTGGTAACTACTACTAAAGAGTACCAGTACTACTAAAGTGTGACTAGTTACCTGAGTACCGACCTCTCACCTGTCCGTCCCAGACGACCCGTTGGTGGAGGACTTCCAGACGACGGAGACAGAAGGACGTTCCGTCCTCAAACCCGCCAGGAGGACCTTCTTCAGTCCTCGAACCTTCGGACAAGGAGAGAGTGGTGAGTGATGGATGACTGGTTAAACCACGAGGGAACTAACTCATTAACTAGCTGACGCCTTACCGAACCAGTTAACAGCCGTCATGACTGACTGGTTAACTGGTGTTCAGCCTGGTTGGTGACTTCGTGACTGACTAGTGAACTGACGATGTGGAGATTCACTGATTGTTATTGATTAGTTAACTGGTTGGTTTAACTGGTTAACTGGATTATTGTCTCGTTGACTGGTTAGTTAACTGGATAATTGGTTTACTGGCTGGTTGATGTGTGGTTACCTGGTTTACTGCCTGGTTTGTCGCAGCGTGTGGAGAACGCCCCCTGTTTGAGAAGCAGAACAAGAAGGACGTGAACGAGGACGAGCTGCTGGAGTCGTACAGAGAAAGCCGCATCGTCGGGGGGAAGGACGCCGAGGTGGCCTCAGCACCATGGTAACCAAACTGTCCCACCACATGGTCACATGACTCCCCTGGCACATGGTCACATGACTCACATGGTCACATGACTCACATAGTCACATGACTCACATGGTCACATGACTCACATGGTCACATGACTCACCTGGCTCATGGTCACATGACTCACCTGGCACATGGTCACATGACTCACATGGTCACATGACTCACCTTGCTCATGGTCACATGACACACCTGGCACATGACTCACCTGGCTCATGGTCACATGACTCACCTGGCACATGGTCACATGACTCACCTGGCTCATGGTCACATGACTCACCTGGCACATGATCACATGACTCATGGTCACATGACTCACCTGGCTCATGGTCACATGACTCACCTGGCACATGATCACATGACTCACCTGGCACATGGTCACATGACTCACCTGGCACGTGGTCACATGACTCACCTGGCACGTGGTCACATGACTCACCTGGCTCGTGGTCACATGACTCACCTGGCACATGGTCACATGACTCACCTGGCACATGGTCACATGACTCACATGGTCACATGACTCACATGGTCACATGACTCACCTGGCTCATGGTCACATGACTCACCTGGCACATGGTCACATGACTCACATGGTCACATGACTCACCTGGCTCATGGTCACATGACTCACCTGGCTCATGGTCACATGACTCACCTGGCACATGGTGACATGACTCACCTGGCTCATGGTCACATGACTCACCTGGCTCATGGTCACATGACTCATCTGGCACATGGTCACATGACTCACATGGTCACATGACTCACCTGGCTCATGGTCACATGAGTCACCTGGCTAATGGTCACATGACTCACATGGTCACATGACTCACCTGGCTCATGGTCACATGACTCACCTGGCTCCTCCCCAGGCAGGTGATGCTGTACAAGAGGAGCCCCCAGGAGCTGCTGTGTGGAGCCAGTCTGATCAGCGACCAGTGGATCCTGACTGCCGCTCACTGCATCCTCTACCCGCCCTGGAACAAGAACTTTACCGCCGACGACATCCTGGTCCGGCTGGGGAAACACAACCGGGCCACGTAAGACCTCCAGTCTGACCTCCATGTGTGAATGACTGCTCGCACAACAACAGGATATTCATGAGGACTTTTCTAGGTTCGAGCGCGGCATTGAGAAGATCGTGGCCATCAGCGAAATCATCGTCCACCCAAAGTACAACTGGAAGGAGAACCTGAACCGGGACATCGCTCTGCTGCACCTGAGGCGGCCGGTGGAGTTCAGCGACGTGATCCACCCCATCTGCCTCCCCACCAAGAAGGTGGCTTTGAGGTAAGACCAGCACAGAACCAGTGAACCTTCACATTAGACCTCTTGAATCACCTCGTGTTTCTCCAACAGTCTGATGACTCAAGGCTACAAAGGTCGAGTGACCGGTTGGGGGAACCTGAAGGAATCCTGGAACCCCTCAGCAAAGCCTTTACCCACAGTGCTCCAGCAAGTCCACCTACCAATCGTAGACCAGGACACCTGCCGCAGCTCCACGACGGTCAAAGTCACCAACAACATGTTCTGTGCTGGTAAGTTTCCATTTCTACGTTTATTCCATAAATAAGAACCAACAGACTCTTCAGATGTTCGTCTTCTGGTCCGACGTGTTCTATTGGATTGTGACTTTTCATGTTAATGTGTCCAATACCTGCAGAACTAAAGACATCCACATTCTGCCTCAGTCACATTAGCTCATGCTAACATGCTAAAGTGAGGTGGTGAACATGCTAGATCTCATGCTAACATGCTAAAGTGAGGTGGTGAACATGCTAGATCTCATGCTAACATGCTAAAGTGAGGTGGTGAACATGCTAGATCTCATGCTAACATGCTAACGTGAGGTGGTGAACATGCTAGACATGATCGTTTAGCTCAAGACTGTTTGTGTTACAGGTTATAAACCAGAGGACGCCCAAAGGGGAGACGCCTGCGAGGGAGACAGCGGTGGACCGTTTGTGATGAAGGTGAGAATCATCCTCGAACATCAAAGAGCATTCATTAGATATCTGTACTGTGCTTCTGAAATAAGAGGATTTCAGTGATCCAGATCATATCTGTGTGCTTTGTGTGAGCAGTACCCGGGTGACGACCGCTGGTACCAGATGGGCATCGTGTCGTGGGGTGAAGGCTGCGACCGAGACGGGAAGTATGGCTTCTACACTCACCTGTTCAGGATGAGCAGGTGGATGAGGAAGATGATCGACAAGACGGGGAAAGACGACGACTAGACACATGTCCTGTTCTGTTCTCTGTGAGACAACGCTAATAAAGTTCGTCCCAATCCTACAGCGCTTACGTCGTCATGTGTGGCTGATTGAAGCCGTGAAAGGTGTTACGATTACATCACATCATAAAACCTTCTTTTATACAACAAGCACGGTTACACAATCTCCACGGAAACACACACCCATTAAATGTTGTTTTCACCGTCTGGTAATAATCAGTTAGTGTCCCGTGTTTCCACTAGTGTCCCTTGTTCCCACTAGTGTCCCGTATTCCCACTAGTGTCCTGTGTTCCCACTAGTGTCCCTTGTTCCCACTAGTGTCCCTTGTTCCCACTGTGTCCCTTGTTCCCACTAGTGTCCTGTTCAAGTGTCCCTTGTTCCCACTAGTGTCCCCACACCACCACACCCCCCACACCCCACACCCACCCCCACACCCCTAGTGTCCCGTTTCCCACTAGTGTCCCGTATTCCCACTAGTGTCCGTTTCCCACTAGTGTCCCTTGTTCCCACTAGTGTCCCTTGTTCCCACTAGTGTCCCTTGTTCCCACTAGTGTCCTGTGTTCCCACTAGTGTCCCTTGTTCCCACTAGTGTCCCTTGTTCCCACTAGTGTCCCTTGTTCCCACTAGTGTCCCGTATTCCCACTAGTGTCCTGTGTTCCCACTAGTGTCCCTTGTTCCCACTAGTGTTCCGTGTTCCCACTAGTGTCCCGTATTCCCACAAGTGTCCCTTGTTCCCACTAGTGTCCCGTATTCCCACAAGTGTCCCTTGTTCCCACTAGTGTCCTGTGTTCCCACTAGTGTCCCTTGTTCCCACTAGTGTCCCTTGTTCCCACTAGTGTCCCGTATTCCCACAAGTGTCCCTTGTTCCCACTAGTGTCCCGTATTCCCACTAGTGTCCTGTGTTCCCACTAGTGTCCCTTGTTCCCACTAGTGTCCCTTGTTCCCACTAGTGTCCCTTGTTCCCACTAGTGTCCCGTATTCCCACAAGTGTCCTGTTTTCCCACTCGTGTCCTGTGTTCCCACTAGTGTCCTTTGTTCCCACTAGTGTTCCGTGTTCCCACTAGTGTCCCTTGTTCCCACTAGTGTCCCTTGTTCCCACTAGTGTCCTTTGTTCCCACTAGTGTCCCTTGTTCCCACTAGTGTCCTTTGTTCCCACTAGTGTTGTTTGTTCTTTGAAGTGAGATGGAACATTAAAAGGCAGTTTGAAGGGTAAACATCATTTCATCCACTGTGGAGATATAAATGTCAAAAGAACAAAAGAAGATTTAATTATCTTTACTAACTTCTAACAGTCATATGACTAAACATCAGGCAAAATGTGCTTTATTTATTTATTTCATTCATGCATTCTATAGAACATGACAGTGATCATTAATCCATCTCTAATATGAACATGGAGTGCAGCACCAATCAATGTAAACAATTATTATATATCTAACGATTACTATTAGCTGAAATAACTATGTTTGATTGAAGTAAAATGTTTTATAGTGAAATACTGTAAAGAAATCATGTTTTATTCACTGGGTCCGTTAGGGAAGATAATATGCTGCCTGTTAGCTAACGGCTAATGGCTAACGGCATGTCCCGTGTTCCCACTAGTGTCCCTTGTTCCCACTAGTGTCCTGTGTTCCCACTAGTGTCCTGTGTTCCCACTAGTGTCCTGTGTTCCCACTAGTGTACTCGTACTACTGTAAAGAAATCATGTTTTATTCACTGGGTCCGTTAGGGAAGATAATATGCTGCCTGTTAGCTAACGGCTAATGGCTAACGGCATGTCCCGTGTTCCCACTAGTGTCCTGTGTTCCCACTAGTGTCCTGTGTTCCCACTAGTGTCCTGTGTTCCCACTAGTGTACTCGTACTACTGTAAAGAAATCATGTTTTATTCACTGGGTCCGTTAGGGAAGATAATATGCTGCCTGTTAGCTAACGGCTAATGGCTAACGGCATGTTTTGGTTACACAAAGTGTTAATTAAAGTTTGTGTGTATTAAACATCAACATCGTGAACTTTAATTGAAGTCCTGAATAGTTAGTGGAACGTAGATAGTGGTGGGTTCCTCTCTCTGGTCCTAGACCTGTACAGACCAGGGGGTGAAGGTACCAGGTTCTGCAGGAGGACACTGAAAAAGTAGAGCGGTCGGTATGTTAACTTCAGTTATTCAGAATATTAAGATATTTTAGACAACAGAGCTCCATAAAGTAAAGTTTTCCCCAGAATCCAACACCTGGAATGGCAGTTTTGTGGATTGTATTTTCTGAGTAGTGTCCCTAAACTTCGATGGCACCAATAACATGTTTCCTACCAGTTTGGTGAATCTGTCGCTGCAGGCGTTGCGGATCCTCTCAGTGGAGGCGGGGCTGTCCAGCCTGAAGGGCCCGCTGATGCCCGACTCCCCCCGGGCAGCAGTGATGGCGTCTTTGATGGCGTAGAAATTCGCAGAGGCCAGAAAGAGAGGAGGCTCACCGACAGCCTGGAGAGGAAAATACAAGCTCAAAAAGATATTCTCCAGCGGTTCTGTGTTATTGTTCTGAGGAGTTCTAAAGCGGGGGGGGGACCTTGGAGGCGAAGATGGCCTTGTTGTTTGGGGCGTCCCGGAGCAGCGACACGGTAAACTCGGTGGGGATGTCACCAAAAGCCGGGATCTTATAAGAACCAGGACCCCGAGTGAGGAGGACGCCCTGGGGCGAATAACGGAGCTCCTCCATGGTGAAGAGACCCAGACCCTGCATGAACGCCCCCTCCACCTGGGGACACACAGAGGACACTTTCACCTGAAGGAGGCGCTACAGGACAGGTCACAGTTACACAAGTGACTTAATTAAGTTTTCCAAAAGTGGATTATTTTAATGATTCATTGACGAACTCCTTGATTGACTCACCTGACCGATGTCAATAGCCGGGTTGAGGCTGTGACCGACGTCCATCACGATGGTGCTACTCAGGTTCTACAACACATGTAATAAACATATGTATTAAACACGATGTACAACAAAACACATGTCTAACTTCTGCTTTTTGGAACAACTGGTTGAAAGACATTGGTTACATACAAGATGGTGTCGTCAGCATAAAGTAAAATACTGTAGCGTTAATAAGAGGGGGCCTGACATTGATCCTTGTGGGACACCTTTATCATCCATTTAGATCTGCCAGCCTCTAAAAGAACATTTAATCCACTCCTTCATGTTTAGTCCGTCGTCGTGGACTCACCTTGTGGTATCCGGTCAGACAGTCGACCTCCACCTCTGAACAGGCCACTCCGTGGCTGAAGTAGTTGAACGCTCGGCCCGAGTTTGACTCAAAGTCGTAACCGAGATCTGGAGTCCTGATAAGAAACAAGAAACAGTGAAACTCCATCTGGGATTTTATTAACTGACAGGTTTAGTGAAATGGAGACGTACTTGTAGAAGCCGTTTGCACTGAGGTTGACCCGGTCAAAATACGCTGCATTCACCTGAAGCACAACAAGAACCAGGAGGATGAGACTTCATCCTGATTTACTACAATATAGACAAACAGAATATTATAGAAATTAAAGTATTCTCCACACTCCTGCTCACCCAGTCTTCCCATGATCCTTTGGGGTTCTTGGTCTTGTAGGGCTCCAGGCGCTTCACGAGGACCTCACAGGCGTTCTGCACGGCGGCCCCGTTGAGGTCCGAGGAGGCGGAGGCGGCAGTGGGGCTGGTGTTGGGGACCGTGTTGGTGTTGGTCTCTGAGATGTGGATCTTTGAACAGGGGATACCCAGAACCCTGCTGGCAACCTGGACCCACAGACAGCTTGTTAATGCGATGTTAGGATGACATCAGAGTCCCCCAGGTTTTACACTGGGCCTTTTGATGTTCCGTGCCAATGTAAATGACATGACCAACAATAAAAGACAAATGTTGCACTCAGTCGTATTTAAAAATCCCTTCCAATAAAATGTGATTGTAGATAATTGGGTCAAAAGTCAAAATGAAGCTCCTCCCAGCCAATCAGCAACTCAAGCTGTAGCTCCTGTAATGGCCACTAGATGGAGTTATTTATACTCAATTAACTTGAAAACAAACTGCCACGTGAAAGGTAGAAAAATCAACCGAAAAAAAACGCTTTACACTTTGAAGAAGGTCAAATTAATGAGCTAAAACAGATAAAACCGGCGTAGTGGTCTGGTTAGCTCAGGTACCTGGACCATCTTGGTGTGGAGTCCTTGTCCCATCTCCGTCCCTCCGTGGGTCAACAAAACCGAGCTGTCGGTGTAGATATGAACCAGAGCTCCAGCCTACCGACACAGAAACATGGACAACGTCACATACCACACGTTCTACATCCGCTCAGCTTTACCAGTCTGGGTCAGCGTCGTGGGATCAGACCTGGTTGAGGAAGAGGGCCGTGAAGCTGATGCCAAACTTGGTGGGGACGATGGCAAGGCCTCGTTTGGTCCACCGGTTCTGTCTGACAGAGGAGATGAAACGCAACAGTTGTATTTTATACCGTCATAAAACTCCACAAGGTCTCAGAACCCTCCAGCTGGTGTCGGACCCATCAGAGTCGCGAGACCTGAAGCCGGACTGTTTGTACTTGTTTGAGTCGTCACCACTGAACAGATCACCTGTTGTAGAGGTCGACGGCGGCTCGGCGCTGCTGGTATCCAGAGCGGGACAGACACTCGTCCCAGCAGCGGTCCAGGGTGCACTGATCCAGGATCTGGTTGTAGGGCGTTGACTCGCCTTCCTCATACAGGTTCAAACGGCGCACCTGCAGGAAGACGGAGTCCCTGATTGGACACAGCTCATCCACCAGAATTCAGCTGTTCAATATCCGTCCACCTACGTACCTCATGGGCCGGCCTGCCCAGACTCTGAGCCACGTCGGTGATCCAGCTCTCAGCGATCATCATGCCTTGCGGTCCTCCGAAGCCCCTGAAGGCCGTGTTGGACGGCAGGTTGGTGCGGCACAAGAAGCCGCGGCCGCGCACGTTGGCCACGCTGTACGAGTTCTCCATGTGGAACAGAGCGCGCTCCATGACCTTCAACGGAGGGAAACATCAGCATTTCATCGGCAAAGAGAAGCACGCTGGTCGTGACCATGCTCACCGACAGAGAGAGGTCCATGGAGTTCCCCGCGTTGCTGTAGTACGACACGTCCAAAGCCACCACCTTCCCACTGTTGAGAAAGCCCACCTGGAGGAGGAGGAGGAGGAGGAGGAGGAGAAGGAGCAGGAGGAAGAGGAGGAGGAGGAGGAGCAGAAGTAAAGATTACAAACGTGGGAGACTCGCAGGTGAAGCCACAACAACCGGAGGTTCCTCTCCACTTCCCACCTTGTACTTCCCGTAGAAGGGGTGTCTTCCTCCCGTTACCAACATGTCCTCGTCTCGGTCCAGCATGCACCTCACAGGCCTCTTCAGCCTGGCAGCAGGAAGCAGAACCTACTCAGACTTTTCATTTAAACAAAGACAGCGAACTGAAGATGATGCCAGACATACTTGTTTGCTGCCACGGCAACCACAGTGGACAACACGGTGGATCGTGTCTCCTTCCCCCCGAAGCCTCCACCCATCCTCTTCACCCGGACCACCACCCTGTTAGCAGGGACGCCCAGCGCCATGGCCACCAGCGCCTGACACGGAACAGGTTTTATATTTATATATACGGATTGTTACCTTGTTACAGAGTATTGTCACCTGTCGTACCTGTGTTTTAGAGTATTGTTACCTTGTTCTAGAGTATTGTTACCTTGTTCTAGAGTATTGTTACCTTGTTCCAGAGTATTGTACCTGTGTTTTGGAGTATTGTTACCTGTGTTCTAGAGTATTGTTACCTTGTTCTAGAGTATTGTACCTGTGTTTTGGAGTATTGTTACCTGTGTTCTAGAGTATTGTTACCTGTCTTATAGAGTATTGTTACCTGTGTTATAGAGTATTGTTACCTGTGTTTTGGAGTATTGTTACCTGTGTTTTGGAGTATTGTTACTTGTGTTATAGAGTATTGTTACCTTTGTTTTGGAGTATTGTTACTTGTGTCATAGAGTATTGTTACCTGTGTTTTGGAGTATTGTTACCTTGTTCTACAGTATTGTACCTGTGTTTTGGAGTATTGTTACCTGTGTTTTGGAGTATTGTTACCTGTGTTTTGGAGTATTGTTACCTGTGTTCTAGAGTATTGTTACCTTGTTCTACAGTATTGTACCTGTGTTTTGGAGTATTGTTACCTGTGTTATAGAGTATTGTTACCTGTGTTCTAGAGTAGTGTTACCTTGTTCTACAGTATTGTACCTGTGTTTTGGAGTATTGTTACCTGTGTTCTAGAGTATTGTTACCTGTGTTCTAGAGTATTGTTACCTGTGTTTTGGAGTATTGTTACCTGTGTTCTAGAGTATTGTTACCTGTGTTTTGGAGTATTGTTATCTGTGTTCCAGAGTATTGTTACTTGTGTTATAGAGTATTGTTACCTGTGTTCTAGAGTATTGTTACCTTGTTCTACAGTATTGTACCTGTGTTTTGGAGTATTGTTACCTGTGTTTTGGAGTATTGTTACCTGTGTTTTGGAGTATTGTTACCTGTGTTCTAGAGTATTGTTACCTTGTTCTACAGTATTGTACCTGTGTTTTGGAGTATTGTTACCTGTGTTATAGAGTATTGTTACCTGTGTTCTAGAGTAGTGTTACCTTGTTCTACAGTATTGTACCTGTGTTTTGGAGTATTGTTACCTGTGTTCTAGAGTATTGTTACCTGTGTTCTAGAGTATTGTTACCTGTGTTTTGGAGTATTGTTACCTGTGTTTTGGAGTATTGTTACCTGTGTTCTAGAGTATTATTACCTGTGTTTTGGAGTATTGTTACCTGTGTTTTGGAGTATTGTTACCTGTGTTTTGGAGTATTGTTACCTGTGTTTTGGAGTATTGTTACCTGTGTTTTGGAGTATTGTTACCTGTGTTTTGGAGTATTGTTACCTGTGTTTTGGAGTATTGTTACCTGTGTTTTGGAGTATTGTTACCTGTGTTTGGAGTATTGTTACCTGTGTTTTGGAGTATTGTTACCTGTGTTCTAGAGTATTATTACCTGTGTTTTGGAGTATTGTTACCTGTGTTTTGGAGTATTGTTACCTGTGTTTTGGAGTATTGTTACCTGTGTTTTGGAGTATTGTTACCTGTGTTCTAGAGTATTGTTACCTGTGTTTTGGAGTATTGTTACCTGTGTTTTGGAGTATTGTTACCTGTGTTCTAGAGTATTGTTACCTGTGTTTTGGAGTATTGTTACCTGTGTTTTGGAGTATTGTTACCTGTGTTTTGGAGTATTGTTACCTGTGTTTTGGAGTATTGTTACCTGTGTTTTGGAGTATTGTTACCTGTGTTTTGGAGTATTGTTACCTGTGTTTTGGAGTATTGTTACCTGTGTTTTGGAGTATTGTTACCTGTGTTTTGGAGGCAGACTGAGTAGAAACAAAGAGCTCCATCTCTCCGTCTTCTCCTCGAGGAACAGCCAGAGTGACGTTTGTCTCCAGGTAGAAATGTTCCTGACCGCCCACGTGCATCTCACCTGTCAGATGATCAATCAGTAATCAATCAGATGATCAATCAGTAATCAGTCAGTAATCAGTAATCAGTCAGTAATCAGTCAGTAATCAGTAATCAGTCAGTAATCAGTAATCAGTCAGTAATCAGTCAGTAATCAGTAATCAGTCAGTAATCAGTCAGTAATCAGTCAGTAATCAGTAATCATCTGAGTCAGACGGTCTTACCCTCCAGGATGCCGTCAGCCTGTTGAAACCCTGCATCCAGGTCGCCTCTCTGGAGGGTTCTGATTGGCTGATAGAAGGACTGGGCAGCTATGGCCTCCTGTCAATCAAACCAACAACCCATTTATATCCAGATGAGCTTATTTACTTCACGTGTAACCACCCACCCAGGTGTGTAGGTCTCACCTGGATGGTGACGACCAGCGGCAGCTCCTCGTACTGGACCCTGACGGCCTTGGCGGCTCTCTGAGCGTTGAGCTGCGTGTCGGCCACCACGGCGCCGATGATGTGGCCGACGCACGTCACCTGCAGAGAGGAGGGAAACGCCGTCAGCCCGGCCGACCAGAGAGCTTCCTGATTGGTCGGAGGAACAGAAACACACCTGGCGGTCGGCGAGGACGGTCTCGTCGTGGTAGGCGGGTCCGGTGACGTTGCTGCCGGGGACGTCGGCGGCAAACACGCAGCAGACCACGCCGGGCATTCCCTCTGCTGCTGAGGTATCTACGGAGCTGGGACACACATCTGGGTCAGACCGGACAGGTGGGGGGGGGTTCAGGTGTGTGTGTGTGTGTGTGTGTGTGTGTGTGTGTGTGTGTGTGTGTGTGTGTGTCCTACAGGATGTGGGCGTGGGCCTTGCTGCTGGTGACCAGCCCCAGGTAGAGCTCGTTCTCGTACAGCGGCACATCGTCGCAGTAAACCGCCTCGCCCGTCGCCTGCTTCAGGGCCGACAGGTGCATCATGGGACGGCCCACCACGTCGTCTTGGCCCCGCCCCTCCGGCACCGCCTGCAGGAGACAGGTGACGTCACACACCTGGGAACCAGAACTGGTTCCTTTAGAACAGAGTGGTCAGGTACCTGGTACACCTGGACGCTGGACGGGGTCTCCGGGTGGTGGAGGTCAGCGGCGCTCAGACACTCAGGCTGGACCGCGTCCGTCTTCACACCCTGACGAGGTCAACACAGGAAATGATGTCACAGGAAGTGATGTCACAGGAAGTGATGTCATAAAGAAACCAGTGGTCTAGAGGTTCAGACCTGCTCGCTGAGCTTCTGCAGCACCGACAGGTAGAACTTGTAGAAGAGGCTGAGGCTCAGAGTCCGGCGGTACGTCACCATGCCGCCCGGCGCAGAGGGGTCGATGGTCATCTCCTTGGCCAATGAGGAGCAGGCGTCCTGCAGAAGCTCCTCCCCCCACCGCCTGATGACATCACAGAGTTAAAGACACACACACACACACACACACACACACACACACACACACACACACACACACACACACACACATATATATATTGACTCCTGCTGTTTGTCACCTCCCCAGCAGCCTCCCCGCCGTCCTGCTGGCGAGCACCGTGATGGCCGCCATGCCGCCGTAGCTCAGCCTCAGGTCCTCCACCACGTCCGTCCCGGGGACGAAGGTCACGCTCATCGCCGCGGTGACGATGCTGATGTCGTCCTCACGGCGAGGGGACTGCTTGAAGGCGGAGACGAACTGAGTCTGGAGAGGAAAACATGGATGTGGACAGGTGTATTTATATACAAATATATACATATGTATATAGAAATATATATATATATATATATATATATGTACCTGCTTGCTGTACGGGATCTCGATGGAGACCAGGACCTCCTGCGGTCGCATCCTCGTCTTCCTGTAGCCGGTGAAGAACGTGTCGTCCATTGGAACCACGCGGCTGCCATCTGAGGTCAAAGGTCATGATTAAATATAGAGATTTGACCGTTGTTGGAAACATTTGTGGTGATATAAGTACACAACTCAACAATATATATATACATATATACACACACACACATATCTATATATATATATATATATATATATGTGTGTGTATATATGTATATATATACACACACAACAGGTCTGGTTGTTTTTGACTTCTCATGCTGGGTGTTTACAGAACCAGTGACTCAGCAGTTAAAGGTCACTTGAACGCCTCAAAACATGGAGCAAGTAAAGACACCGTGACCAGTGTGTGTGTGTGTGAGTGAGTGAGTGAGTGAGTGAGTGAGTGAGTGAGTGAGTGAGTGAGTGAGTGAGTGAGTGAGTGAGTGAGTGAGTGTGTGTGTGTGTGTGTGTGTGTGTGTGTGTGTGTGTGTGTGTGTGTGTGTGTGTGTGTGTGAGTGACCTTTATCCATCAGTGTGAGTTTGCAGCCCGTTGCCATGAACACAGGGTTCAGGTCTGAGATGGGACTAGCTGTCATGATGTTTCCTCCGACGGCCTGAAAACAATTAATCATATATATAATATATATATGATTAATATATAGAGTATGTATTTATATATATTCTATATATATATATATATATATATAGACTCACCGCGACGTTACGGATCTGCAGTCCGCCGAACCAGCGCAGCTGCTCCAGAATGGCGAGGAAGACTTCGGTCTGATGAGGAGGAAGAGTCGCCACTTCCTGCCTCAGCAGCGCCCCCATGTGGCTAAGTGTGCACGCTGCACCGAACACCAGGCCTGCACACACACACACACACACACACACACACACACACACACGCCACCAGCAGGTCAAAGGTCATTTCACGGGTCAGAAGGCAAACATAGGAAACCAAACCCATGAACACATTGTTCAACCTAACAGATCATTTATGAATCATAACTCTGTGACTGTGACTCCTGAAGTCAGTGATGAAGAGAATACAGCAGTAATACAGCTCGGGGTCTCGAGTCGGGTCCAGGTCCAGGTCCAGGTCTTTGACATGGGTTAGGGCTATCAGTAGTCTCAGTCCTCACCGTCCTCAGTGTGTCTCACTTCGTTCAGTTCAGGGATGAAGGCCGGAGCCAAGATGACCGGGCAAACCATGTTCTTAAACTTCACCTCAATACCTAAAACACACAGTGAGGGAGTGAATGAATGAATAAATGAATGAATGAACAAATGAATGAATGAATGAACAAATGAATGAATGAATGAACAAATGAATGAATGAATGAACAAATGAATGAATGAACAAATGAATGAAGGAATGAACAAATGAATGAATGAATGAACAAATGAATGAAGGAATGAACAAATGAATGAATGAACAAATGAATGAATGAAAAAAACTTTCCCCTTGTGGGATTAATAAAGTATTTATCTATCTATTTATGTATCTGAAGAGGCAGACTGACCCACTTCAGTGTTGCCCACCACCACCCGGGCATCGGGATGTTTCCATTTCAGATGCAGAAACTCGTCCAGACTGTCGGGCTGCAGCCACGTCGCCCTGTCGCTGCGGAAACACAGTGAGGCCGACCTTTGACCTTTGGTGAGAGACTAGATGGGAGGAGGAAAAGTTGAATCTAGTAACTTCCTGTAGGTTCTAGATCCCCTGATGCACCGACTGTATTCGACTCTACGCTGACGATGTCTGGCTTTACACACGAGACTCTTCTTCATGAGTTCAGTGAGGATTTAAATTGTGTTGTGTTGTTTACCATGAGTTCAGGAGGGAAGATGACTTCCTGTGTGGGGTCAAAGGGCGCGAAGTCTGCTGCGTTGAATAAAGACGTAGATTCCTGAAGACAAACACAGATTACAGTCAGAAACATGAAGCATGCTGACCTGAAAGCAGTTTATTACAGTCATGACTTACATCAACCACTTCCTCTGAGCTTTCCTCAGCTCCGCTCCCATCGGCCATGCAGCAGCCGTTGTCCCGCCCTCTGCCACCACAGCACCCCCCCTCCTACAAGGAAAAACACACCAGGTGACTTTCACATGGAGTCCAACACCAACCTGGTTTCAGTCATGGAGATGCAGGATTAGAGAGACCTGCTTCCACAGCTGGAGCTCACCACAGTGAAAGTCCGGTACCCCTCCAGGATGGGCCTGTAGCCGGTGCAACGACACAGATTTCCTGAAAATAGAGTTCTCTTAGTTTTGTAATTGTTTGCTGTTTGATGTACTTTACCTTGATGTACTTTACCATGGAAAGCCTCCTCCACATCGGCCATTCTAGGCGTGGGGTTGTTCCTCAGCAGGGCGTACATGGACATGACGATCCCCGGAGTACAGAACCCACACTGAGAACCGTGAGCCCTCGCTATCCGCTCCTGAGCACCAGAACACACCAGAACACATCAGAACACATCAGAACACACCAGAACACATCAGAACACACCAGAACACATCAGAACACATCAGAACACACCAGAACACATCAGAACACATCAGAACACACCAGAACACATCAGAACACACCAGAACACATCAGAACACATCAGAACACACCAGAACACACCAGAACACATCAGAACACACCAGAACACATCAGAACACATCAGAACACACCAGAACACATCAGAACACATCAGAACACACCAGAACACACCAGAACACATCAGAACACACCAGAACACATCAGAACACATCAAACACCAAACACATCAGAACACACAGAACACATCAGAACACACCAGAACACACCAGAACACACCAGAACACATCAGAAAACATCAATAATGACGTCATAGAACATGTTCATACACACGACAACACCGTCTCTACGGGACACCTGGTAGTGGTTACCGTCTCTACGGGACACCTGGTAGTCGGTACCGTCTCTACGGGACATCTACGGGACACCTGGTAGTGGTTACCGTCTCTACGGGACACCTGGTAGTGGTTACCGTCTCTACGGGACACCTGG
>JACSYO010001594.1:75000-77500 GCA_016806645.1 Ophiodon elongatus | reverse complement strand
CAATCTAAAGTTTAAGGGAACAATCTAAAGTTCAAGGGAACAATCTAAAGTTTAAGGGAACAAACTAAAGTTTAAAGGAACAATCTAAAGTTTAAGGGAACAATCTAAAGTTTAAGGGAACAATCTAAAGTTCAAGGGAACAATCTAAAGTTTAAGGGAACAAACTAAAGTTTAAAGGAACAATCTAAAGTTCAAGGGAACAATCTAAAGTTTAAGGGAACAAACTAAAGTTTAAAGGAACAATCTAAAGTTTAAGGGAACAATCTAAAGTTTAAGGGAACAATCTAAAGTTTAAGGGAACAATCTAAAGTTTAAAGGAACAAACTAAAGTTTAAAGGAACAATCTAAAGTTTAAAGGAACAATCTAAAGTTTAAGGGAACAATCTAAAGTTTAAGGGAACAATCTAAAGTTTAAGGGAACGAACTAAAGTTTAAAGGAACAATCTAAAGTTTAAGGGAACAAACTAAAGTTTCAGGGAACAATCTAAAGTTTAAGGAAACAAACTAAAGTTTAAGGGAACAATCTAAAGTTTAAGGGAACAAACTAAAGTTTAAAGGAACAATCTAAAGTTTAAAGGAACAATCTAAAGTTTAAGGGAACAAACTAAAGTTTAAGGGAACAATCTGAAGTTTAAAGGAACAAACTAAAGTTTAAGGGAACAATCTAAAGTTTAAAGGAACAAACTAAAGTTTAAGGGAACAAGAGAAGAAGAAAATAAGAATTAGAGGGAACTAATTTCAGATGTAATGAATCTTTGAGTCCCTTTAAGGAACAAGAGAACACTTTAGGCAACACATCAGGAACGTGAGGGAACATTTGAGTTCACTTTCAGGGAACCCATGAGGTATTTTCTGAGGAACCGATGAGAAACTCCAGGGAACTAATTATAAACTCAACCTGTGAGAAACTATTCAGCAACTGTTAAGAAAACAAATTAGTGATTTAAAAGAAGTCATTGAAGTGGAGTTTGATTTAGGGAACATACTTAGCTTCATCATCATCCTCATCATCATCCTCATCCTCGTTTTGTAGAGGGACCTTTGGCCACATGTAAAATGTAAAAGTTGAGGATAATTAATATCAAACATGCATTTTGTTCACGTCGCACTTTAAACTTCTTTTTGGCAACTGGACGTTAAAATGTGACGTTTTGAGGAATTTTATGAATTTCTCCAGAATAAAAGTCACATTTAAATAAAAGCTGGATTTATTCTTCAGCTCGTTAAACACTGACCTTTGACCTCTGACCTGATGATGTCATCAACAGGAAGCCACAGACACACAAACACACCTGCAAACTAATTCTGTTCTTTTTTAATCCAAATTTCTTACTTTGATTTTAAAATTGAAGTTTCAGTTTGTATTTTAACTTTAATCTTTAATGTTTGTTAAATTACAACAATAATAACTTCTCAAAATCTATTTGAACCTTTTTCCTTCCAAGTTCTAGAACTTAAGAATATAAATTAAGTTTTAGAGTTCGGACTTTTTTTCTTTAATTCTCAGATTTCTGACTAGAACTAAGATTTGGACTTTAGATTCAAAACTCTGATTTAAATCTAAATTTATTTAAATCTAAAAATGTAGCAGAATTGAGGCCATTTTGAATGAATTCAGTATTCTAATATATTTAATCTTAAATATTATGTATTTAATGGCGCTCATCGTCTTCCGTAGGCTCTCAGGCGGACAGAAGGCGTTCAGAGATGAAATAAATAAAAGGTTACGTTGGTAAACAACAACAACAACAACAACAACAACAACATGGCACACGAGAGCTTCCCTAGAACAGCCGGCTCAGACGGCTGCGTGTGATTGGTCCGTGCGTGTCTGAGCCGTCCAATCAGAGCGAGTTATTTGATGTTCTTCAGCAGGGAGGTGCGAGCGTTGACCACCGCCTTGAAGGCGTCCTCGCTGCCGGGGGCAACGCATTTATCAGGATGCAGCAGGACCGCCAGCTTCCTGTACGCCTTGTTCACCTCCTCCCTGGAAACAAGCAGGTAGGAACCAACGTGAGACGGATCACTGAACAACTACAACAGTATAAAAAAAAATATATATATATATAAATAAATAAATAAATGTATATATATATATATATATATATATTCAGAACTTGTTTTATATTTTGTATATTTATTTTTTTATAATATTTTAAATAACAATAATATCCATAGAAATAATAATAGTAATAACTAAATAATAATAATTCCAAACAAAAACTGTTAATACAAATATAAAATACAATACAAAAAATACAAATTACAAATAAATACACTAAATCATAATAATAAAAGATAATAACTAAATTGGAATAATAATAACTAAATAATCATTAAATAATAACTAAAACGTAATAATACTAATGAAAGCTAATACAAATAACTAAATAATAATAATAACTTAATAATAATAATAATAATAATAATAATAACTAAATAATACTGACCGCGTGGCTCAAAGCGTCACCCCCAGCATTATAATAATAATAACAACAAC
>JACSYO010001594.1:0-72500 GCA_016806645.1 Ophiodon elongatus | reverse complement strand
ATTAGTATGAGTACTAATACACAGTACTAATACATCAGTATGAGTACTAGTACACAGTACTTACTTGGTGACCCCGTAGTCGATGCCGATTGTTGCTAAATACTTTGGAACGAACCGTTTCTCACAATAACGTTTGATGATGCAACTCTGAAAGAAACAGAAGATTCATGGTATTAATATATACATATATTATTATTATACATATACACATGGTATTAATATATACATATATTATTATTATACATATACACATGGTATTAATATATACATATATTATTATTATACATATACACATGGTATTAATATATACATATATTATTATTATACATATACACATGGTATTAATATATACATATATTATTATTATACATATACACATGGTATTAATATATACATATATTATTATTATACATATACACATGGTATTAATATATACTGTATATATATATATATATATATATATGTATATTAATGTGTACATTAATGTAGATGCACATGTATAAACATACAGTATATGTATATATATATATATATATATATATATATATATATATATATATGGGTGCGTATATTAGTACCTTCCTGGTGCATATATGTTTATGTAGATGCACATGAATAAATATACAGTGTATGTATATATATGTATATTAGTACCTTCCCGACCTCCGCGTTCCCGAGGCTGATCACCTTCACGCGCAGAGACTTCTTGTTGTCGCGTCTCTTCGGAACGTTGGGTTCCATCCTCCTCTTCTTCTTCTTCTTCTTCTTCTTCTTCTTCTTCTTCTTCTTCTTCTTCTTCTTCTTCTTCTTCTTCTTCTTCTTCTTCTTCTTCTTCTTCTTCTTCTTCTTCTTCTTCTTCTTCTCCTCCTCCTCCTCCTCCTACTCCTCCTCCTCCTCCTCCTTCTCCTCCTTCTTCTTCTTCTTCTTCTTCTTGTGAGCTAACAGGGCTAGCTAGCCGTTAGCACGCTAAAGGGAATACTTCTAGTTTTATTTCTTCAAGCTGATTAATGTGTTGGTTCCGCCGCCATAGTTCTGGTCCTGGTCCGGGTCTTGGTCCTGGTCCTGGTCCTAGTCCTGGTTCTGGTCCTGGTCCTGGTTCTGGTTCCAGCTCAGAGCTACTAAGCTAACAGCTGTTCGTCACTATCGAGCTGACGGACGATTTCCGGTTATTTTCAGAATAAAACGAAATGTCTTTGAAATCCATTAATTTATCTGTTTGAAAAACTTAACCTATAAAACACATGTAACCATGTATGTCTATGTCTATATATATATATATATATATATATATATATATATATGTATATATATATATATAAATACACACATACATTTATGAATATATATAAATAAAAATAAGAATAAATATATATATATACACATATATGTATATATGTATTTACATATATATATAAATATATATAAAGAAATATAAGAATATATAAATATATATACATGTATGTTTATGTATGTATACATATAGAAATGTGTAGACATGTGTATATATATATATACATACACATATACATGTGTATGTATATATACATGTGTATATATATGTATATATATATATATATATATATATATATATATACACATATACATGTGTATGTATATATACATGCACATACATATATATATTTTCATATATATATATATATATGAATCCAGCAAAAGCCATATTTGTCAGCTTTAATAAAGATTTATTAAAACATTTTATATGCGTTTTAATCTCAGAGATTAAATCAGATTTTCTTTCACAGATTAAAACATGAAAATGATCAGAAAAGCAAGATATTCTTATAAAAGCAGCACAAATTCTCAGGAATATATCAAAACAATGAAACAACCGATCGATTATTTCAAAGTTCAGAAAATACTTTCACTAGCTGTTTAAAGTATTTCAGGATAAAAGCATCAAAACTAAGAAATCAACAACATAAAAAAGTAAAATTACTTTTTAAAGGAGAAAAACTTAAAGCTGCACTACATTTTTTTATTTTTACAATAAAATATTTTGTAATTGTCTATAATACGGAGGCCCAAAGTGTCTAAAAGTAAACTAATTAACCATAAAACGGTGAAATAATCCAGTAAAAAAAGAAATTGCAGCTAATTTTTCTAATATGTTTTTTTATTTATTCAGAGCCAGTGATGTGATTGGCTGTCCTCAATAAACAGCAGCCAATCACATCACTGGCTCTGCCCTTTTTGTTTTGATTGACAGTTGAAGACTTTTCTGTAAAAAAAAAAAAAAAAAAAGCTGCAATGAAATCATTTTATTGTGAAAAGAACTGGATTTCTATTTAATTATTATTAAAATACCTCGATGACATCACGATGAATAAAAAACCTTCTAGCTGATGAAATTAAATAAACTTAAAGGGACAGTAACTGTGATAATTTTAGGGATTTTATAGATAATAATTAATTAAAGAGTTTTAATGTTTTTGGTCTGAGGTTAAGAGTTTTTTAACGAAGTAAACATCCCATAACATGATATAATTCATCTGTAATCTCAACTTGATACTCAATGAAACATGGACTCTTCTCGTGGTCGTCGTGTTTGAGAGGCGGACAGGAAGTGAGGCGGACAGGAACAGGAAGTGAGGCGGACAGGAACAGGAAGTGAGGCGGACAGGAACAGGAAGTGAGGCGGACAGGAACAGGAAGTGAGGCGGACAGGAACAGGAAGTGAGGCGGCGTTAGCGAGGAGGAAGTGGCTGCATCTGCAGGGAGTCGTAGGTGTCTTTGGTGGTGACGCTCAGACCCTGGAGATACAAACAGAGATTAATACACAGAAGATATTAATACACAGAATATATCATTAATACTGTTAGGTTGGAATAATATAATATGACTTACACTTACTTACGTAAATAAGGAATGTCTATGTATAAATTACGATACTTAAAAAGGATAATTAATAAGAAATAGCAAGCCTTATGGGAAGGAGTATGCGATTATATAATCAAATGTACTGGTCAGTTGGAGGCTGTCTGAGGTCAATACGCACAGACAGTAACTCTTCAGGCTTCTGTTGAGGGGCTGTGGGCCTGTTGGCCTATGATCCCTCAGCTGAGAACTATGCACTGTATTACCAACTTTTATTAAATTGGTTTTTATTATAACCAACTGAATCCAGAAATTCTCTTCCAAGTCCGCCCAAAGATTCTGAATACTAACAATACACAAAAAAATACACAGAAGATATTAATACACAGAACGTATCATCAATTATAACAGGAATTGTATTAATAACTCAAGTTATATTAATGACAGGAGTTGTATTAATAACTAAAGTAATATAAATAACAGGAGTTATATTAATAACTAAAGTCGTAATAATAACTAAAGTAATATTAATAACTAAAGTTGTATTAATGACAGGAGTTATATTAATAACTAAAGTTGTAATTATAACTAAAGTAATATTAATAACTAAAGTAATATAAATAACGGGAGCTATATTAATAACTAAAGTTGTATTAATAACAGGAGCTATATTATAACTATATAACTATATATATATATATATAACTGAAGCTTCACTCACCTGGTAAACCTGCTCGTTCTTCCTCTGACGCTGAGACACAAACATTAATAATGTCATTAAAAATCAATAAATCATCAATCAAAGATGAACTGATTAATTAATCTCCAGATCAATAAGTGGAGAAACAGACTCACTTCTCTTTTGACAGGAAGTTCTTTGTATTCTCCTTCTGGACGAGGAGTCAGACCCTGGAATCACACGTTGTTGTTATTAGTATTAATATTATAATAATAATTATTATTATTATTGTTATGATTAGTATTTCATAATAATAATAATAATTGTTTTTATGATGAGGTCACACGTTATATAACACATCATTATAATAATAATAATAATAATAATAATATTAATATGAACGTGTAACTGTGAGGTTCCTTACGGTGTAGGTGGCGTTGTCGTCCGTCGTCTTGTGCTTCTACGAGACAGAACAATCAGAATGAATCGGTTTCTTCAGGGTTCTAAACAACTGATTAATTAAGAGTGCCTGTTTTTTGTTTTTCGGGTTCCTTAAATGTTTTCGGTTCCTTAAATGTTTTTGGTTCCTTCAGCCTGACAAACAGATTCAGTTATGAAATCCTCTCATGAACCCAATAGTCAGGGTTCTCTCTGTGAGGTTCTCTTAGAACATCTAGTTAGCTGTTCTCTAACAAGGTTAGGGTTAGGGTTAACACTGAGTTAAGAACACACTGAGGGTTCTTTCAGTCTATCAGGGTTCTGTTGGAGAACACACTGAGGGTTCTTTCAGTCTATCAGGGTTCTGTTGGAGAACACACTGAGGGTTCTTTCAGTCTATCAGGGTTCTGTTGGAGAACACACTGAGGGTTCTTTCAGTCTATCAGGGTTCTGTTGGAGAACACACTGAGGGTTCCTTCAGTCTATCAGGGTTCTGTTGGAGAACACACTGAGGGTTATGGAGCCTTATTTAAGGGTTCTCTTCCATGGCTAAGGTTCTAAGTAGAACCACAGCAGAACTCACTCTTTGTCTCGCCAGCTGACTGTAGTTTCCAGAGGTCTGACCCTCCAGATCCTGAACGCAACAAGAGACACGTAAACAACAAATAATGACAAGAATCATCATGACAATAAATAATAGCATTCATGATAATAATGATATTAACAACAACAATAATAATAACAATAATAATAATACCTGAAATAATAATAACAATGATAATACTAAGAACAACAATAATAACAATAATAATAATAATAACACTGATAATAATAATAATAACATTGATAATAATAATAATAATAATAATAACACTGATAATAATAACACTGATGATAATAATAATAATAATAATAATAATAATATCAGGCTGGTGGACTCACGCTGTAGATCATCTCCTCGGCTCCCTTCACTTTGGTTTTAAAGAACTAAAACATTTGAATAAAATAAAATTATTATGAGGTGTAGAGGACCCTTTAAATGTGAAGTGAGCAACAGGAAGTCCTTTCAGAATAAAAGCGGAGCACACAGACCTTCTCGTTGATGAACATGGCGGTGATGATGAGTCCGTAGAGGCCGAGGAAGCCGTCCAGGATGTAGCACATCTGAGGGCTGTACATGGCCATCGCCTCTGTGGAGGGAACACAGGCTTTTATTGTGGAGGGAACACAGGCTTTTATTGTGGAGGGAACACAGGCTTTTATTGTGGAGGGCAGCTGTGACTACGACTACGACTCCCAAGATGCATTTCAGTGAGTCATCACATCACAGAGCTGCTTCTGGGTGTTGCAGCCGAGGCTCAGTCGGAACAAATAAAATGAATAAATATTTATATCAGATATAATTTATTAATGAAGCTCGGCTTCCTTGTCGTGGTCACTTTAGTATCTCGAGTCTGTTTGCACAGGAAGTGTGTGTGTGTGTGTGTGTGTGTGTGTGTGTGTGTGTGTGTGTGTGTGTGTGTGTTGAACATGCGATCACACACTTCTCTTCAAAAGCTGCTTTAAAAAAGGGCGACTTTAAGACACACGATTCTAGAGATTATATATATATATATATATATAGTATATCAGAGGCTGTCATAGTAGTACTAGTCGTACAAGTATTAGGAGTATGAAAAGTATATTACTTTACTTGTTTCATACAAAGAAATGCAGCTCAGTGATTAAAATTGATGATAAAACTATTTAAAAGAAACAGCAGTTAGTTTAAACTACAGTCAAGACTTTCAAAATAAAAGGCCAGTATGAGCAGTAGTACTGCAGTAAGTATATTAACTAAAGTACTGAACAGAAGCTTCATATTTATAGTGATATATTAAAGTAAAGCTACAGAATGAACGCTTCATTCAGAGCTGCTTCTGAAAGGTTATATTAAGAGCTGCGTGTTCTGCAGATTAACATATATGATAATCTAACGGACTCAAACAGGACGTATGAGAGGAAACCGGTCTGACTCCTGATGAGCATCTCGAGCTCTATCTGCACATCTGAGAGAGAGGAGTCATGCAGCGAGGCTCTGTGGTTTCAGTTAGTCATAAAGAAAGCCTCCATATATACGCTTCATCTGTGTTTATATATACGCTTCATCTGTGTTTATATACACGCTTCATCTGTGTTTATATATACGCTTCATCTGTGTTTATATATACGCTTCATCTGTGTTTATATATACGCTTCATCTGTGTTTATATACACGCTTCATCTGTGTTTATATATACGCTTCATCTGTGTTTATATATACGCTTCATCTGTGTTTATATATACGCTTCATCTGTGTTTATATATACGCTTCATCTGTGTTTATATATACGCTTCATCTGTGTTTATATATACGCTTCATCTGTGTTTATATATACGCTTCATCTGTGTTTATATATACGCTTCATCTGTGTTTATAGCTACGCTTCATCTGTGTTTATATATACGCTTCATCTGTGTTTATATATACGCTTCATCTGTGTTTATATATACGCTTCATCTGTGTTTATATACACGCTTCATCTGTGTTTATATATACGCTTCATCTGTGTTTATATATACGCTTCATCTGTGTTTATATATACGCTTCATCTGTGTTTATATATACGCTTCATCTGTGTTTATATACACGCTTCATCTGTGTTTATATACACGCTTCATCTGTGTTTATATACACGCTTCATCTGTGTTTATATATACGCTTCATCTGTGTTTATAGACACGCTTCATCTGTGTTTATATATACGCTTCATCTGTGTTTATATACACGCTTCATCTGTGTTTATATGCTTCATCTGTGTTTATATACACGCTTCATCTGTGTTTATATATACGCTTCATCTGTGTTTATATACACGCTTCATCTGTGTTTATATACACGCTTCATCTGTGTTATATATATACGCTTCATCTGTGTTTATATATATGCTTCATCTGTGTTTATATATACGCTTCATCTGTGTTTATATATACGCTTCATCTGTGTTTATATACACGCTTCATCTGTGTTTATATATACGCTTCATCTGTGTTTATATATACGCTTCATCTGTGTTTATATATACGCTTCATCTGTGTTTATATATACGCTTCATCTGTGTTTATATATACGCTTCATCTGTGTTTATATACACGCTTCATCTGTGTTTATATACACGCTTCATCTGTGTTTATATACACGCTTCATCTGTGTTTATAGACACGCTTCATCTGTGTTTATATATACGCTTCATCTGTGTTTATAGACACGCTTCATCTGTGTTTATATATACGCTTCATCTGTGTTTATATACACGCTTCATCTGTGTTTATATGCTTCATCTGTGTTTATATACACGCTTCATCTGTGTTTATATACACGCTTCATCTGTGTTTATATACACGCTTCATCTGTGTTTATATACACGCTTCATCTGTGTTTATATATATACGCTTCATCTGTGTTTATATATATGCTTCATCTGTGTTTATATATACGCTTCATCTGTGTTTATATATACGCTTCATCTGTGTTTATATACACGCTTCATCTGTGTTTATATATACGCTTCATCTGTGTTTATATATACGCTTCATCTGTGTTTATATATACGCTTCATCTGTGTTTATATACACACTTCATCTGTGTTTATATACGCGCTTCATCTGTGTTTATATATGTGCTTCATCTGTGTTTATATACACGCTTCATCTGTGTTTATATATACGCTTCATCTGTGTTTATATATACGCTTCATCTGTGTTTATATACACGCTTCATCTGTGTTTATATACGCGCTTCATCTGTGTTTATATATGTGCTTCATCTGTGTTTATATACACGCTTCATCTGTGTTTATATATACGCTTCATCTGTGTTTATATACACGCTTCATCTGTGTTTATATACACGCTTCATCTGTGTTTATATATACGCTTCATCTGTGTTCATATACACGCTTCATCTGTGTTTATATATACGCTTCATCTGTGTTTATATATACGCTTCATCTGTGTTTATATATACGCTTCATCTGTGTTTATATACACGCTTCATCTGTGTTTATAGCTACGCTTCATCTGTGTTTATATATACGCTTCATCTGTGTTTATATATACGCTTCATCTGTGTTTATATATACGCTTCATCTGTGTTTATATACACGCTTCATCTGTGTTTATATATACGCTTCATCTGTGTTTATATACACGCTTCATCTGTGTTTATATATACGCTTCATCTGTGTTTATATACACGCTTCATCTGTGTTTATATATACGCTTCATCTGTGTTTATATATACGCTTCATCTGTGTTTATATATACGCTTCATCTGTGTTTATATACACGCTTCATCTGTGTTCATATATACGCTTCATCTGTGTTTATATACACGCTTCATCTGTGTTTATATACACGCTTCATCTGTGTTTATATACACGCTTCATCTGTGTTTATATATATATGCTTCATCTGTGTTTATATATATATACACGCTTCATCTGTGTTTATATATATATGCTTCATCTGTGTTTATATATACGCTTCATCTGTGTTTATATACACGCTTCATCTGTGTTTATATACACGCTTCATCTGTGTTTATATATATACGCTTCATCTGTGTTTATATATACACGCTTCATCTGTGTTTATATACACGCTTCATCTGTGTTTATACATACGCTTCATCTGTGTTTATAGATATATGCTTCATCTGTGTTTATATATATACACGCTTCATCTGTGTTTATATACACGCTTCATCTGTGTTTATATACACGCTTCATCTGTGTTTATATATATACGCTTCATCTGTGTTTATATATACGCTTCATCTGTGTTTATATATACGCTTCATCTGTGTTTATATATACGCTTCATCTGTGTTTATATATACGCTTCATCTGTGTTTATATACACGCTTCATCTGTGTTTATATATACGCTTCATCTGTGTTTATATATACGCTTCATCTGTGTTTATATATACGCTTCATCTGTGTTTATATATACGCTTCATCTGTGTTTATATATACGCTTCATCTGTGTTTATATATACGCTTCATCTGTGTTTATATATACGCTTCATCTGTGTTTATATATACGCTTCATCTGTGTTTATATATACGCTTCATCTGTGTTTATATATACGCTTCATCTGTGTTTATATATACGCTTCATCTGTGTTTATATATACGCTTCATCTGTGTTTATATATACGCTTCATCTGTGTTTATATATACGCTTCAACTGTGATTATTGTACCCCAGAGTGAGATTATTGTCCCCAGAGTGAGATTATTGTCCCCAGAGTGAGATTATTGTCCTCAGAGTGAGATTATTGTCCTCAGAGTGAGATTATTGTCCCCAGAGTGAGATTATTGTCCCCAGAGTGAGATTATTGTCGCCAGAGTGAGATTATTGTCCTCATAGTGAGATTATTGTCCTCAGAGTGAGATTATTGTCGCCAGAGTGAGATTATTGTCCCCAGAGTGAGATTATTGTCCTCAGAGTGAGATTATTGTCGCCAGAGTGAGATTATTGTCCTCATAGTGAGATTATTGTCCCCAGAGTGAGATTATTGTCCCCAGAGTGAGATTATTGTCCCCAGAGTGAGATTATTGTCCCCAGAATGTGATTATTGTCGCCAGAGTGAGATTATTGTCCTCAGAGTGAGATTATTGTCCTCAGAGTGAGATTATTGTCCTCAGAGTGAGATTATTGTCCCCAGAGTGAGATTATTGTCCCCAGAATGTGATTATTGTCGCCAGAGTGAGATTATTGTCCTCATAGTGAGATTATTGTCCTCAGAGTGAGATTATTGTCCCCAGAGTGAGAATATTGTCCCCAGAGTGAGATTATTGTCCCCAGAATGTGATTATTGTCGCCAGAGTGAGATTATTGTCCTCATAGTGAGATTATTGTCCTCAGAGTGAGATTATTGTCGCCAGAGTGAGATTATTGTCCTCAGAGTGAGATTATTGTCGCCAGAGTGAGATTATTGTCCCCAGAGTGATATTATTGTCCTCAGAGTGAGATTATTGTCCCCAGAGTGAGATTATTGTCCCCAGAATGATATTATTGTCCTCAGAGTGAGATTATTGTCCCCAGAGTGAGATTATTGTCCCCAGAGTGAGATTATTGTCGCCAGAGTGACATTATTGTCCTCATAGTGAGATTATTGTCCTCAGAGTGAGATTATTGTCCCCAGAGTGAGATTATTGTCCCCAGAGTGAGATTATTGTCCTCAGAGTGAGATTATTGTCCTCAGAGTGAGATTATTGTCCCCAGAGTGAGATTATTGTCCCCAGAGTGAGATTATTGTCCTCAGAGTGAGATTATTGTCCCCAGAGTGAGATTATTGTCCTCAGAGTGAGATTATTGTCCCCAGAGTGAGATTATTGTCCCCAGAGTGAGATTATTGTCCCCAGAGTGAGATTATTGTCCTCACACCTGAACGTGTTCTCAGCTGCTCGTCTCTGAAACTAGCGCCTCTGGTCTCCGCGGCCGGGTCACGTGACCTCGTCCTCGCTCATGTCTCATGTCAACACAACCACAGAGTCGCTTCCTGAAGTGGAGGCTTCAGTTTGTGGTCAGTTAATCATCTGAAGCATGATCACACTCGGCCTCGTTAATAAGAAGAGTTCAAACGTTACAGTTTAGTTATCAAATGTCTTCAGAGACTATTTTATATTCAAGACCTTTTAATAACTTATAATAAAATACTAAAACATTTAAAAACATAAATATGAATCATATGAAATAAACCAAAAATGGAATGTTTCTGTTCACTATTATTATAATTAATATAATAATAATAGAAATATTATTATTAATAATATTAATTATTAATAATACTATTTATTATTATTAATAATAATATTTATTATTATTATTATTAATAATAATAATAATAATAATAATAATAATTATTATTATATTAATTATAATTATTATTATTATTATTAATGTGTACCGTAACCAAACCTCGATTCAGTTTTAATCAAAGCTGCTGGTTTAAACCGGTTTAAACTGGTTAACTGGTTAAAAACCATTAAAATACCAATACAAGGTTCTGTAAATGTTCCTATTCATAAACAATCACTGGACTACATCAGGGGTCACTAGCAGGAGGTCTGGACCTGGAGCCTGGACTTCTAACCGATAAATCATTTTAAATGATTACATCTAATCATTTACATTTGAGAAGGGCATCTATCTACATCTATTTCACAGCCTGTACGGTCCAGGAAACACATCGACCAATCACAGGCCTTGTAACTCACATCACGTGACGCTGCTCAGCCAATCAAGTACGTGTGTCATGATGAGCACCGCGGCTCGAGGGAGACTCACACAGACGGGAGAGTCTGAAGTTATCACACGGTGTTCTCAAGAAGAGACGTGCACAGAGAACCCAGAGAACACAGAGAACCCAGAGAACACAGAGAACCCAGAGAACCCAGAGAACACAGAGAACACAGAGAACCCAGAGAACACAGAGAACCCAGAGAACACAGAAAACCTAGAGAACCAAGAGAACACAGAGAACCTAGAGAACCTAGAGAACCAAGAGAACACAGAGAACCAAGAGAACACAGAGAACCTAGAGAACCTAGAGAACACAGAGAACACAGAGAACCTAGAGAACCAAGAGAACACAGAGAACCCAGAGAACACAGAGAACCCAGAGAACACAGAGAACCGAGAGAACCAAGAGAACACAGAGAACCAAGAGAACACAGAGAACCAAGAGAACACAGAGAACACAGAGAACACAGAGAACACAGAGAACCTAGAGAACCAAGAGAACACAGAGAACACAGAGAACCTAGAGAACCAAGAGAACACAGAGAACACAGAGAACCTAGAGAACCAAGAGAACACAGAGAACCAAGAGAACACAGAGAACACAGAGAACCCAGAGAACCCAGAGCCTGAACCAAGAACCAACAGACTCTGATGTCTTCATTCTCCTGATGGATGTTTAACACCAGAGTCTCATGTCCAGAGACCAGAGGGACAACGTGAAGGACAACGTGAAGGGACAACGTGAAGGGACAACGTGAAGGGACAACGTGAAGGACAACGTGAAGGACAACGTGAAGGACAACGTGAAGGGACAACGTGAAGGACAACGTGAAGAGACAACGTGAAGAGACAACGTGAAGGGACAACGTGAAGGGACAACGTGAAGGACAACGTGAAGGACAACGTGAAGAGACAACGTGAAGGACAACGTGAAGAGACAACGTGAAGGACAACGTGAAGGGACAACGTGAAGGACAACGTGAAGAGACAACGTGAAGGGACAACGTGAAGAGACAACGTGAAGGACAACGTGAAGGGACAACGTGAAGAGACAACGTGAAGGGACAACGTGAAGGACAACGTGAAAGAAGGACAACGTGAAGAGACAACGTGAAGGACAACGTGAAGAGACAACGAAGGACAACGGAAGACAAGGAAGGACAACGTGAAGGACAACGTGAAGGGACAACGTGAAGGGACAACGTGAAGGACAACGTGAAGGACAACGTGAAGAGACAACGTGAAGAGACAACGTGAAGGACAACGTGAAGGACAACGTGAAGGGACAACGTGAAGGACAACGTGAAGGGACAACGTGAAGAGACAACGTGAAGGACAACGTGAAGAGACAACGTGAAGGACAACGTGAAGAGACAACGTGAAGGACAACGTGAAGGGACAACGTGAAGGACAACGTGAAGGGACAACGTGAAGGACAACGTGAAGGGACAACGTGAAGGACAACGTGAAGAGACAACGTGAAGGACAACGTGAAGAGACAACGTGAAGGGACAACGTGAAGAGACAACGTGAAGGGACAACGTGAAGGGACAACGTGAAGAGACAACGTGAAGGACAACGTGAAGGGACAACGTGAAGAGACAACGTGAAGGACAACGTGAAGAGACAACGTGAAGGACAACGTGAAGAGACAACGTGAAGGGACAACGTGAAGGACAACGTGAAGGACAACGTGAAGGACAACGTGAAGGACAACGTGAAGAGACAACGTGAAGGACAACGTGAAGAGACAACGTGAAGGACAACGTGAAGGGACAACGTGAAGGACAACGTGAAGGGACAACGTGAAGAGACAACGTGAAGGGACAACGTGAAGGGACAACGTGAAGAGACAACGTGAAGGACAACGTGAAGAGACAACGTGAAGGACAACGTGAAGGGACAACGTGAAGGACAACGTGAAGGACAACGTGAAGAGACAACGTGAAGGGACAACGTGAAGGGACAACGTGAAGAGACAACGTGAAGGACAACGTGAAGAGACAACGTGAAGGACAACGTGAAGAGACAACGTGAAGGACAACGGGACAACGAAGGACAACGAGGACAACGACAAAAAAATGAAGGACAACGGAAGGACAACGGAAGGGACAACGTGAAGGACAACGTGAAGAGACAACGTGAAGGGACAACGTGAAGGACAACGTGAAGGGACAACGTGAAGGACGTGAAGGACAACGTGAAGAGACAACGTGAAGGGACAACGTGAAGGGACAACGTGAAGAGACAACGTGAAGGACAACGTGAAGAGACAACGTGAAGGACAACGTGAAGGACAACGTGAAGGGACAACGTGAAGGACAACGTGAAGGGACAACGTGAAGAGACAACGTGAAGGACAACGTGAAGGGACAACGTGAAGGGACAACGTGAAGGGACAACGTGAAGGGACAACGTGAAGGGACAACACAAACAAAGCTGAGAGCAATATGGTCATAATCCTGACGCAATAATTATCTCCCTACAATGATGTGAACAGAGAGGTTTAATAACCACTTAAAGTCTCTTTTTAGAAGATGAATATAATATAACATAACATAATATAGCATAGTAAAATATAACATAATATATTATCACATAATATAACATTATATAATAGAATATAATAGAATATAATATAACATAACATTTTTAAATCAGCCCTAATTGTAACAGAAATGAGAGAAGAACATTTATTTAGTCATCCAGTCAAATTTGAAAACTGATGATAAATAGTGTTGAGATATTATTCAATATATAAATATATATACACATATACTTTACATATATACACACACATATATTTATGTATATGTGTGTGTATATATACATTTAAATGTGTATATATATCTAAATATATATATATTTGTACACAAACAACAAACCTGAGGTTCAGTTCTCGTGTTGATGCTAATGTTTCTTCCGTTAGCTTGTTTGCTAATCAGCCATATTAGCTGCTACCGTTAGCTTGTTTGCTAATTAGCCCTATTAGCTAGTACCGTTAGCTTGTCTGCTAATTAGCCTCATTAGCTAGTACCATTAGCTTGTTTGCTAATCAGCCACATTAGCTAGTACCGTTAGCTTGTTTGCTAATCAGCCACATTAGCTGCTACCGTTAGCTTGAGACGCTAAAATGAGAACATGGCCTCCGGAGAAACGCTTCTCTCTTCTTCACTGGTTTGTAACGTTGGCTCTTTGTAGAGGCTGGGTTCATGTAGCTACAGTACTACAAATATGTACATATATACGTATAAATATGCATATGTATGTATATTTATGTTTAAATATACATATATATGTATATTTATACATATATTTGTATATTTTCAGAGCAGTTGAGGGAAAGCAACTCTTTGAAACCTGAAACTTTTTCAACACGTTTCATCTCGTTTCTCCAAAACCAACTTTTAGAATATAAAAAAGATTTAAAAGAAGTTTCTGTAAATAATGTAAGAATATTAGATATGCTAATGAGGAGGAACCCAGGCGATGTTAATGTGTGTGATGTTTGTACCTGCTGCAGGAAACACGGAGACCAGGACCAGCAGCCCAGAGACCCGGAGCGCCATCACGGACCTTCTTCTTCTTCTTCTTCTTCTTCTTCTTCTCCTCCTTCTTCTTCTCCTCCTTCTTCTTCTCCTTCTCCTTCTTCTTCTTCTTCTTCTTCTTTTTCTTCTTGTTTGTGACTCCAGAGACGACTGAAGACTGAGGCTGGTGTCTCTCTCCGTCGAGTTGAAGTGGAACAGGAAGTGGTGAGAAGCTGCTGTGACAGGTGACACACTCACACACACACACACACACACACACACACACAACACACACACACACACACACACACACACACACACACACACACACACACACACACACACACACACACATACACACACACAGAAAACCTACCGACCTAAAAGTTAAAAATTCACAATATTGTTTAAGTTGCAGAAAGATAAAGTAAAGTACCTCTAGAGTACTTCAGTACTACTTCAGTACATCAGTACTACTTCAGTACATCAGTACTACTTCAGCACTACTTCAGTACTTCAGTATGTCAGTACTACTTCAGTACTACTTCAGCACTACTTCAGTACTTCAGTATGTCAGTACTACTTCAGTACTACTTCAGCACTACTTCAGTACTTCAGTATGTCAGTACTACTTCAGTACTACTTCAGTACTACTTCAGTACGACTTCAGTACTTCAGTTGAAAGTTTTTATTAAAATAAATATTCTGACTTTAAAACTGATCGATTGTATTGGTTTGTTAGAGAAGTATAAAGTATAAAGTCAGTAAGATTATTAAATGAACAAACAGGAAGTTACACTTCCTTGTTAGGGTCCGAGCACTGACGTCGTCAGGCCGGAGGACCCTATTGAAATCCGAAGCACACAATTGGGTACATATTGGGGTACTTGTCATACTCAAAAACTCACTAAATGTGTCACGCTGGTCGGGCTTGGTGAAAATAGCCATCTGATGCAGGTTTCATATTTGTGTATTCAGAAATGGCTCTCTAGCGCCCCCTAGACGTTGGACAGGCGACGCCCCTCAGCCAGATTGTCCGATTGACTTGAAATGTGACACACATGTCCATCTCCACCTGTTCTACAAAACAGCCTCTCAGACCGCTAAGCTCCGCCTCCTTAGACCTTCCGCCATTTTGAATTATGTGAAAAACCTCTTCTTGCGAACTCGTCCTCTACGCTGGGTCCGATTCATACCAAATGTTCTGTGGGTCATTACTGGACCGATATCATCAGATATTATTAAAAGATTGTTGATAGCTTCTTGCTTTCATAATGATAAGGACCAATGAACTTCTTAGGGGCGTGGCTTGTGCATCAATACTTATAACTTGAGAGCCATTGGGCCTAGTGTCCCAGGAGTTGCAGCATATGTGCACATTGCATCCTGTAACATGCCCCGATATTTACATGCCATTGAGACTCTAGGGGGCGCTACAGTAATTCGGCCAATTTGGGCGTTTTTGTCATTTTTCGCCAATTTCAGCCTTTGTACTCTGACGAACTCCTCCTACAGAATTAATGCAATCGACTTCAAATTTGGGCAGGATGCTCTTCAGACCTTTGTGATGAATAATTATTAAAATCGTCAGGTTCTTCTCAACGGCCTTGACGTGGCGTGGCTTCCAGTTCACTCCCATGTTCTGCGGTTCACTATGATAGAGAAAGTGTTGTAACTCCAAGGTACATCCAATCCACCCAGAATGTCTCATGCAGGATGCCGGTCCAGGCCTGAGCACATTTCTATGAAGAAATGTTCACAGTTTCATAGCGCCACCTACTCACTCATTAGTTACTTCCTGTCATTGTTCTGGCTGTCAATCAAGAGACCAGCTGTTGGATCAGCTGGTCTCTTCTAGCCAATAAGAACCAAGCCATCACATGGTGAGCCTCTCATGTTGCTGCTGTCTCTTTAAATATGACCGTCTCTACCTTCAGTTCATTCATGTTGCTGTTACACACACCTCCACCTCCACCTCCACCTCCCACCTCCACCTCCCCACCTCCACCTCCACCTCCCACCTCCACCTCCCCACCTCCACATCCCCACCTCCACCTCCACCTCCCCATCTCCACCTCCCCATCCCCACCTCCCCACTGGACTTCACCACCAGGTCTGGACTCCTCCATCAGGTCTGGACTCCTCCACCAGGTCTGGACTCCACCATCACCAGGTCTGGCCTCCTCCACCAGGTCTGGCCTCCTCCACCAGGTCTGGACTCCTCCACCACCAGGTCTGGCCTCCTCCACCAGGTCTGGACTCCTCCACCAGGTCTAGCCTCCTCCACCAGGTCTGGACTCCACCACCACCAGGTCTGGCCTCCTCCACCAGGTCTGGACTCCTCCACCAGGTCTGGCCTCCTCCACCAGGTCTGGACTCCTCCACCAGGTCTGGCCTCCTCCACCAGGTCTGGACTCCTCCACCAGGTCTGGCCTCCTCCACCACCAGGTCTGGCCTCCTCCACCAGGTCTGGACTCCTCCACCAGGTCTGGACTCCTCCACCAGGTCTGGACTCCTCCTCCACCAGGTCTGGACTCCTCCACCAGGTCTGGACTCCTCCACCAGCAACGTCCTGCCTCACAAACTCATCGCGGGAAAACAACGTCTGAGTGGCGGTCGATCGTTCTCAGCCTATTTCAAAAGGCTCGCCCGGCCTGACTACGTCAGTGCTCGGACCCTAATTAATAATAATAAATAAAAACATCCGTCTGTTTCTCTTCAAGAGAAAACAAAAGAGGTGAAGCCATTTTGTTTTTAACACAAACTTTATTTATTCAAAATAAACATTCAGTCAAAAAATATATATTTTCACAGCAAAGTTTTCAATTTAAGAAAATCTGTATATTATTATCAGGAAGCAGCAGAACACAGCAGAAGCCCCGCCCCTCTAGCGATAAGCCCCGCCCCTCTAGCGATAAGCCCCGCCCCTCTAGCGATAAGCCCCGTCCCTCTCAACACTGTTTTTAAAACACACATTCATCACAAGATGAGTTTGTTAGCATTCAACAACTACATCTCCCATGAGGCTTCAGCAGCCGGCTGAGCGCTAAGACTCATGGGAAATGTAGTTAATGAAAGTGGAAATAAGAATCAAAAACTAAGATATAATTAAATATATATGAATATATATTTAGTTATATTAATATATATTAATATAATTAAATATATATTCACATATCATTTTTATTTAAAAATAATATATAATTTAATATATGTTTCTGTTAATTTGCTAAAGTTTTAAAAGTGCAGTTTGTTTCCAGTATAAATCCTATAAAAGCCTTAAATGTTTTCGTGAATGGAGTCTCATGACGTGGTTTTAAAATGGCCGCCTGTTGTGGTTGTAGTCCATTGGTCAGAGAACTACAGGAACCAGCAGTCAGTGGTGCTTCCTGTGCAGCGAGGCCTGGAAGTACTCCTCCGGAGAGACGGTCTTCACCCCCCCGAAGTAGTCCAGCACCCACACCTGAAACAGGAGCAGGAACCAGGAAGTTAAACTGACCTCCTGCGCTCCCATTGGCTGACGGCAGTGAGGACGCTGGACCAATAGGAAGGCCTGCTTCCTGACACGGCCGCTTACAAGCAGTACTAGTAAGTAGTAGCAGTAGTAGTAGTAGTAGTGCTAATAGTAGTAGTAGTAGTACTAATAGTAGTAGTAGAAGAAGTAGTAGTATTAATAGTAGTAGTAGAAGTAGTAGTAGCAGTAGTAGTAGTACTAACAGTAATAGTAGTAGTAGTAGTAGTAGAAGTAATAGTAGTAGCAGTATCAGCAGTAGTAATAGTGGTAGTAGTAGCAGTAGTAGCATCAGCAGTAGCAGTAGTAGTAGTAGTAGTAGTAGTAGTAATAGTGGTGGTAGTAGTAGTGGCAGTAGTAGTAGTAGTAGTAGTAGTAGCAGTAGTAGTAGTAGTAGCAGCAGTAGTAGCATCAGCAGTAGCAGTAGTAGTAGTAGTAGTAGTAGCAGTAGTAGCAGTAGTAGTAGTAGTAGTAGTAGCAGTAGTAGCAGTAGTAGTAGTAGTAGTAGTAGCAGTAGTAGTAGTAATAGTGGTGGTAGTAGTAGCAGTAGTGGTAGTAGTAGTAGTAGTAGTAGTAGTAACAGTAGTAGTAGTAGTAGTATTTACAGTAGTAGTAGCAGTATTTACAGTAGTACTGGTAGTACTAGTACCTGTGTGATGTTGAACTTGCAGAAGAACCAGTCGTGGTCTGAAGGCCAGTCGATCATCTCTGGGTGTCGACTGAACAAAGACTTCTTGGCAAACTCCGCCTCCGTCCCGTTCACCTGGACCACAAAGGGGGGGGTCATGTGACTGCTCACCTGTGTGTGTGTGTGTGTGTGTGTGTGTGTGTGTGTGTGTGTGTGTGTGTACCTCCAGCACAGACCCAGACAGGATGATGTGAGCACACAGAGGACTCTGAGGGTCAAAGCCCTGATGTCTGCAGTAGTCTGTCTGAGCCAGGGACATGGACAGGGACGCCTCGGGGGACACCTGAGGGACACAGGGCAGATATAGGGTACATACAGGGGACACAGGGCAGATATAGGGTACGTACAGGGGACACAGGGCAGATATAGGGTACGTACAGGGGACACAGGGCAGATATAGGGTACGTACAGGGGACACGGGGCAGATATAGGGTACGTACAGGGGACACGGGGTAGATATAGGGTACGTACAGGGGACACAGGGTAGATATAGGGGACACACAGGGTAGATATAGGGTACGTACAGGGGACACAGGGTAGATATAGGGTACATACAGGGGACACAGGGTAGATATAGGGTACGTACAGGGGACACAGGGCAGATATAGGGTACGTACAGGGGACACGGGGTAGATATAGGGTACGTACAAGGGACACGGGGCAGATATAGGGGACGTACAGGGGACACGGGGTAGATATAGGGTACGTACAGGGGACACGGGGCAGATATAGGGGACGTACAGGGGACACAGGGTAGATATAGGGGACACACAGGGTACACACAGGGCAGATATAGGGGACGTACAGGGGACACAGGGTAGATATAGGGGACACAAGATATAGGGTACGTACAGGGGACACAGGGCAGATATAGGGTACACAGGGCACCACAGGGTAGATATAGGGTACGTACAGGGGACACAGGGCAGATATAGGGTACGTACAGGGCACAGGGTATAAACACAGGGTAGATATAGGGTACGTACAGGGGACACAGGGTAGATATAGGGTACGTACAGGGGACACAGGGTAGATATAGGGTACGTACAGGGGACACAGGGCAGATATAGGGTACGTACAGGGGACACACAGAGACACATAGGGGACACACTTGTCTCCTTAGTGTCTGTCTCTTACACCTTAAAGACTCATAAAACACTACAGTAATAGTAGTACTACAGTAATAGTACTACAGTAGTACTACTTCCACTACCTGTCCCTTGTGATGAATGTAGAAGTTGATTTAAATACTTTAAGTTTAACGTTTACACCTTTTCTAAACTATAAAACTCAGACTTCTTGTTCTGAACTCTTCTGTCACATGACCTCCTCCACCATGTCACATGACCTCCTACACATCACGTGACCTCCACCATGTCACATGACCACCATGTGACTGCCCCTCAAACTGCTGAGTCACAGAAGAACTGCTGCATCATGGAGCTGTTACACAAACTGTCTCATAACTTTAACTCAAACACTTTAGGAGTTAAATATCAATGACTTACATTTATGTATTTACTAGGAATTAATAGATCAAACCCCAAAAGACTTATAAAGGAAAATAAAAAACATTTAAGGTTTAATTTAATTTAAAGATAAAATATATTATTCAAATACATGAAACTAATTAATTTTTACCTAAATGGTGACTGGAGGATTATATTATAATATATTACAGTAAATTATAATATAATATATTATAATGTACAATAATACATTCATATAATATATTATATTATAATATAATATAGTATAATGTACTATAATATGATATAGTAATTATACTATATTATATATTATAATATACTATATTATAGTATATTATATAATATAGTATATTATCCAGGGTACTGGGTACTATTATAATATATATAATTATATTATAACATACATTACATTGTATTATAACATAACATAATATAATATAACATAATCTAATTATATATATTATATAATAAAATATATAATTATGAATATTATAATTATATTATAATATAATTATATACATTATAATATAATTATATATATACATATATATATTATTATAACATATCTAATATAATATAGGTGGGGGCCCCCGGTACAGGTGGGGGCCCCCGGTACAGGTGGGGGACCGCTTACCTGCAGGTCCTGGACCGAGACCTCCATGCGGGTCAGGTACAGGTAGGGGACCCCGGTCCCGGAGCCCTCCGGCCCGTCGCTGACGGAGAAGGTGTTGGAGAAGGGTCGCCCCACCACCGGCGGGTGCGTGGAGACGGTGGCCATGGAGGCCCAGTCGCACTGGTGCGCCACGAAGCGGGCCACGCGGGCCACCTGGTCGTGGGGGGGGATGCGCGGGATCCGGGCCCTGCAGGGGGAGCAGCGGGGGGCCCCCAGGAGCAGCAGCACACACACAGCCCGTAGGAGAGCGCTCATGGTCGGCTTCAGAGTGAGGAGGCAGCCGGGGAGCGTGTCAACAACACGGGGACAGCCGGGGAGGAGTTTCACAATAAAGGTCGGACCGGAAGTTCGTCTGGCTCAACCCCGCGTTGGGATTTCACAATAAAAGCAGTGATGATAGTTATTACACCTTCGGTTTATATATATATATATATATATATATATATATATATATATATATATATAGTGACAGTTATTGTATTTGTATTTGTATTTTATTGTATTTTAATTTATTTTGAGGGATCATTTTTTATGAAACTACATTTCATGCTTCACTCCTGTGTACAATAACAATATAGTATAATAATACAATAATAATGTAATGATAAAAATATAATAATAATAATAATACAACGATAACAGAATAATAGAATAGTAGAATTATAAAATAATAATAAAAACAATATATATAATATAAAAATATAAAAACTATATTACTCTATCATAATATAATCATAATAATAAATCCTAGAATCTAAAGTGACGGGTTACAAACTCAACATCCACAAAGAAGTTTCACAATAAAAGATTTAGTAGCAGTTAAAACAGAATGTCCTCCCATATTTCAAAATAAAAGGCTTTACAGGTGGAAATTTTTCAGTTTTCAGAATAAAAGTCTAATTTATGCCAAAATGGACACAAACTCTGGAATGAACCCACAAACACACATATGACAGCTTTTCAAAATAAAATGGCTAAACTGATTTTCTAAATTGAGTAGATTTATTTTGAAAAAACATGAAAAGCGTACATAAGTTTACAGTAGAAAAATGTGTGAACCGGTCGGGGGGCGGATTACTGAGTTTCAGCTTGACCTTTGACCTCACACACGTCACACAGCTTCTCCTCGATGGTGAACTGGCCCCGGCAACCGTTGCCACCACAGAGACAGGGCACTTCCTGTTTACTTTGAGAGTTGGCGGAGTAGTTCCAGGTGAGCTCAGTGCCGGCCTTCACCACCCTGAAGAGACAGAAACATTCATTACCCATCTTCATCCTCACCATCACCACCACCCTGTGACGACCCCCCTAACCCTAACCTGATGGACCAGGTTAGTTAACATATGGGGGCTGGGTGTGAGTATGGGCCTGGTAGGCAGGTGCACCTGCTTTGGTGATGAGGTGTGAAATCTGGTTGTCATGGAGACATCGCGTGTTTCCTGTTAATGTGAGCTGTACTGATCAGGTCTCCTGAGGTGTGTTTGTGTCACTGAGCTGGTTCATGCTGGTGATCCATGCAGAGGTCAGGTGGTTGGAGCGGTTGATGAGCAGTTCATGGTGGCTCTACCGGCCCTGAGGGTCGGTGCGGTGAACTGTAGGTCGGTGCGGTGAACTGTAGGTCGGTGCGGTGAACTGTAGGTCGGTGCGGTGAACTGTAGGTCGGTGCGGTGAACTGTAGGTCGGTGCGGTGAACTGTAGGTCGGTGTTTAAAGTGCATTAAAGTGTCGGTGTTCCTGGTGGGAACAATGTTTTTATGGCGGGGGTGTGACGACGCCTCCCTCCCACTCGGGGTCTGCGTCCTGTGGGTTGTAACAATCACCATCACCCTCCTCTTCCTCACCTGCTGGTGAAGAAGGCCACGAGGGGGAAGCCGGGGTCGTGGCAGTCGGTGAAGACGTGCTGGGTGAAGAGGTTGGGCTGGCAGCTGTGCTGTGGGGAGCAGAGACGGGGTCAAAGGTCAATCACCACATTGATCACGACTACAAGGACGTCATCGACGAGCTTCCTCTTACGTTGATGAAGCGGCTCACGTTTCCCTCCTTGCTGGCGTCCAGGAAGTAGACGTCCTCCACCTGCAGCACTCTCTTCAGGCCGTTCACCACGACCCTCCTCTCCAGAGGCGGAGGCAGGTCACCTGACTCACCTGGAGGCGGAGCCGGGTCACCTGACTCGCCTGGAGGCGGAGCCGGGTCACTTGACTCACCAGTAGGGGGAGCCGGGTCACCTGACTCGCCTGGAGGCGGAGTCGGAGGCTCCGGAGCTCCAACCAGCACAGTCTGACAGAAGAGTAAAATACACCGTTAGCATCATTAGCTCTGTTAGCTGACGCCATGTTGAGAGCCGTGTGGAGACAATCAAAATAAATACTTTATACTCAGAGGTACCTGGTCTCGGTCCTGTGGCGTAGCGTTGGCGTCAGCGGGTCTCTGGATCACTGGGACGTGCAGGGGGGGCGACGTGGGTTGGGGGGGCTCCAGCACGGTGCTCCGGCCCTCCAGCACCGGGGGGGGCAGCCACTCGGTGACCACCTCCACCTCGTCGTCCGACGGGAGGTCGGCCCTCGTCAGCTTCGGGGGCGACGGCTCGGCGGGACTCTGGCTCCTCTGCAGCGTCACACCTGAACACACGGCGGGTTACTGCACCTGTTCGATCCCCGGGGATCTTTAGTGATCCGCGGCTCACCTGCGTAAATGCACACAAAGGTGCCGCGGTCCAGGTCGTCGCGGCAACGGACGCCCCAGCCTCGGCCGTCGGTCTGGAAGACCTGGAGGCGGACCCTGATCCCCCTTTGGACAAGCCGGTTCTGACAGCGGGCCCGGACGCAGCCGCACCAGGGGCCACACTCGTACACCCTGAGGACAGGCAGCACATGAGATCACGCGGTCACTTCCTGGTAGCGGTTTCTGTAGCTAGCGGTCACTTCCTGGTAGCGGTTTTTGTAGCTAGCGGTCACTTCCTGGTAGCGGTTTCTGTAGCTAGCGGTCACTTCCTGGTAGCGGTTTTTGTAGCTAGCGGTCACTTCCTGGTAGCGGTTTCTGTAGCTAGCGCTCACTTCCTGGTAGCGGTTTCTGTAGCTAGCGCTCACTTCCTGGTAGCAGTTTCTGTAGCTAGCGCTCACTTCCTGGTAGCGGTTTCTGTAGCTAGCAGTCTCACCCTAAGGGGACGGGCTCCGGCAGCCGGTGGTGGCTGTACCGGCGCCCTCCTCCGGTCGCGGCGGCGCAGGCGCAGCGCCGAGCGTCGTCGCAGCCATCGGTGCAGTCGCAGCACACGTCGAACAGCGCCGGGCCGCGGGTCAGGAAGCAGCCGTGTGGCCAGCGCTCCTTCCTGTAGCGGAACTCGGCGGGCCGAGCACCGCCGTCTCCGACGCACAGCTGCACCGGTGTGGGCTCTAACCCCCGGCTCAGGTCCATCTCTGGACCCCGGGGGCCCGCCGGAGGGGGCGGGTCCAACTGAACTGTGGGGTTAAAGGTGAAGAAGTCCACCTGGAGGGAAGAAAGTACATTTACTCTAGTACTGTCCAGAAGTACATCATAATACATCAGTCACAGTACTTTTACTGTGGTACTTCCAGATTGTCGTACTGGTCCTTGAAGGCATCGTCACCAACCTGCAGGACGTCGTAGCTCTCTGTCGCCAACAGGAAACGCATCACATCGTCGTGGTTACGGAGACTCTGTCCACACGGGGCCTTGTAGAGGACGTCCCCGTCCCCGTCCTCGGAGACGGTTGGCTCCGCCCCCTCGGCGCCGCCCCTCAGTGACATCGTCAGCGGCACGGAGCTCAGCCTCTTGAAGCCGCAGAGCAGCGGCACCTTCAGGGGGTTCTGACCCCAGAACGCAGGGGTGCACTGAGGCATGCTGGGTAAACAGGGCAGGCAGGCCTGAAGGGAAACAACAGTACAGTGTGTAGTACTCAGTGTGTAGTACTCCGTGTGTGTGTGTGTGTATGTATATATATATATATATATATATATATAAATATATATATATGTGTGACCTTGCAGCAGGGGTGGGGGTGGTACTGCAGCTGGACGGGGGTCAGAGGGGGCAGCAGCTCCTCCCGGCCTGAAGGGGGGGTTGCTGAGCTGGACGTCCCGTTGGAAAGTGGGACGGGGGAAGAGGGAGGGGAGGACTCAGCCGGTAACAGCTCATCTGGACAGGAAAGCACCACCACAATAAGACTTCTTAAAAAGAGTAGTGGTTGTTATGACAACAGTAAAGTTTCAGAATAAAAGCCTGAGTTCACCTGAGCCGATGACCACCTGGACCACAGAGGAGTCCTGAGAGACCGGAGGACCGTTGAGACACTCCAGCAGCCTCAGGGCCTGGACGTACTCTGAAGGACACAACAGGAAGTCAGCGTCGGGACAACAGGAAGTCACAGTCAGGACAACAGGAAGTCACCGTCGGGCCGACGGGAAGTCAACGTCAGGACGACGGGAAGTCAACAGGAAGTCACCGTCATGACAACAGAAAGTCACCGTCGGGACGACGGGAAGTCAACAGGAAGTCACCGTTAGGACAACAGGAAGTCACCGTAGGGACGACGGGAAGTCAACAGGAAGTCAGCGTCAGGACAACAGGAAGTCACCGTCGGGACGACAGGAAGTCAACAGGAAGTCAGCGTCAGGACAACAGGAAGTCACCGTCGGGACGATGGGAAGTTAACAGGAAGTCAGCGTCAGGACAACAGGAAGTCACCGTCGGGACGACGGGAAGTCAACAGGAAGTCAACGACAGGACAACAGGTAGTCAACAACAGGACAACAGGAAGTCCAGTTCAATACCACCAGAGAAGAATGCAGTCTAGAGCCCAACCTTTATCTGTGGCTGTGTTCTTCTTCAGGACCCTCTTCAGGTGATCCAGGTACTCAAACACGCCACTGAAAACCTGATCCACGTCCTCCTCGGCCCAGAAGGCTTTGGCTCGCTCTGAAAAACAAAATAACTTTTAAATGAACTCATTATTTTTACTTTATTATATCTGGACCACATCAGACCTGGTCTACATCAAACCCCTGTACACCTGTACACACCTAGACCACATGAGACCTGGTCTACATCAAACCCCTGTACACCTGGTCACACCTGGACCACATCAGACCTGAAGCCCAGTTCTTAGGTCAGTCAGACCTGGACCACATAAAACTGGAACGTCCGGTACCGGTTTGGTCTCTGCTTTATGACTCAAGAATGACCCAGAAGAAGTGAGAACGTGGTTCTTGGTTCTTACAGACATTTTGTGGTTCTAAAGGGTTCTTCCTGATATATTGTGGTTCTGAAGGGCTCTCTTACCCACATCTTGTGGGTCTAAAGGGCTCTCTTACCCATATCTTGTGGGTCTAAAGGGTTCTCTTACCCACATCTTGTGGGTCTAAAGGGCTCTCTTACCCACATCTTGTGGGTCTAAAGGGCTCTCTTACCCATATCTTGTGGTTCTTAAGGATTCGCTTACCGACATCTTGTGGATCTGAAGGTTCTAAAGGGTTCTCTTCCATCCTGTTAGCCTGTTAGCCTGTTAGCACCGAGCTAGCTCAGCCCATCTGTTCTCTTCCATTAACGTCTTGTTTACAGTCTTGGATTAGAGATAGAACCCGGAAGTGCTCTTCATCCGGTCGGTGACGTCACGTTCAATAATATATATTATTAATATTATTAATAACCGCGCTGGTGTTCATCATTCGCGTTTTAACTTCTTCAGTTATTGTCCGTCTGAACTGACGCTCCTCGGCCACCGTAGATAGTTGTTTACACACTGCCCCGGGTTTAGTCTTCCAGGCGGTTTCAAGTCCCTTAACCTTAGTGTTTCATCGCCTGTATCACAGTAACTTTGTTTTGCCTCATTATCTTCACAAATATCGAATTGTTGATTAGCCTGAGCTCAGGGCAGGTTTAACAACATCCTAATCAACCCTCCGCTTTCTGAGTTGACCTACATCGACCACCGTACTACCGGTTAAAGATAAACACGCCTCCATATTTACACAACATGCTTATAAACATCTTCATGAACTAATAACTTCAGATGAATCTCAAAGTTCAGGATAAACACCATGAAACTAACTATATCCGGTTATAACGGCTACAGTACCTATTTTAAGTCAACGCGAAGGTGTGACGTAAAGCAGGTGCTGACGTAAACCACTTCCGGTGGAGTTTTGTAACAATGTAACAATAAACTTATGCAATTTAAAAATGCGGAATCATTAAGAAGAGAAAACCACAGGAAGAGGTGAGAATAAATACTTCTTATTATATACATAATACTACATGAGACTGAATACTTCTTATTATATATATAATACTACATGAGACTGAATACTTATTATATATATAATACTACATGAGACTGAATACTTATAATATATATAATACTACATGAGACTGAATACTTCTTATTATATATATAATACTGCATGAGACTGAATACTTATTAAATACATAATACTACATGAGACTGAATACTTATTATATATATAATACTACATGAGACTGAATACTTATTATTATATATATAATACTGCATGAGACTGAATACTTATTAAATACATAATACTACATGAGACTGAATACTTATTATATATATAATACTACATGAGACTGAATACTTATTATTATATATATAATACTACATGAGACTGAATACTTATTATTATATATATAATACTACATGAGACTGAATACTTATTATATATATATAATACTACATGAGACTGAATACTTCTTATTATATCTATAATACTGCATGAGACTGAATACTTATTAAATACATAATACTACATGAGACTGAATACTTATTATATATATAATACTACATGAGACTGAATACTTATTATATATATAATACTACATGAGACTGAATACTTATTAAATACATAATACTACATGAGACTGAATACTTATTAAATACATAATACTACATGAGACTGAATACTTATTATATATATAATACTACATGAGACTGAATACTTATTATTATATATATAATACTACATGAGACTGAATACTTATTATTATATATATAATACTACATGAGACTCAATACTTATTATTAAATACATAATACTACATGAGACTGAATACTTCTTATTATATATATAATACTACATGAAACTGAATACTTATTATATATATAATACTACATGAGACTGAATACTTATTATTATATATATAATACTACATGAGACTGAATACTTATAATATATATAGTACTACATGAAGATATATACATGAGAGGAGGTGAGACTAAATACTTCTTAAATATATATAAATACTTCTTAAATATATAGAATAATACATGAAGTTCTGTTAGTACAGGATAATAGGTGGGCAGAATAAATAATTCTTAAATATATATAAATACTTCTTATATATATAGAATACTACATGAAGTTCTGCGAGTACAGACTCAGAGGTGAGGAGAATAAATACTTCTTAAATATATATAAATACTTCTTAAATATATAGAATACTACATGAAGTTCTGTTAGTACAGACTAAGAGGTGGGCAGAATAAATACTTCTTAAATATATATAAGTACTTCTCCGTCCCCCTTAGCAAGATGTCTCCGGTGCGGCGCTCGGTGAGCAGTGCATTGTGGGGGATGTGTGCGGCTGACTCCATGTCCATGCCGGTCCACTGGTACTACGACGTGGACGACATCAGGAGGGACTTCGGAGGCTGGATCTCCGGCTTCACGTCCCCCAGAGACCAGCACCCGTCCAGCATCCTCAGCCTCTCCAACACCGGTACGAAGACCTGGACCTCTTCAGTCCTGGAGACCCTGTTTGTGTTCCGGAGACCCTGTTTGTGTCCCGGAGACCCTGTTTGTGTTCTGGAGACCCTGTTTGTGTTCTGGAGACCCTGTTTGTGTTCCGGAGACCCTGTTTGTGTCCCGGAGACCCTGTTTGTGTTCTGGAGACCCTGTTTGTGTTCTGGAGACCCTGTTTGTGTTCCGGAGACCCTGTTTGTGTTCTGGAGACCCTGTTTGTGTTCTGGAGACCCTGTTTGTGTCCTGGATACCCTGTTTGTGTCCTGGATACCCTGTTTGTGTTCTGGAGACCCTGTTTGTGTTCTGGAGACCCTGTTTGTGTTCCGGTTCACAGGAAGCTGTCATGTCTGTTCTGGTCTTTCAGCCGGCAGCGGGCGGACCTCCTGGTCCTCCGGCACCAAGCAACCTGACGTGGTCGGGAGTGTGATCCTCCACGACAAGCTGGACCTGTGGAAGACCTCCAAAGGCTGCGTCCACTACCATCAAGGTACTGAGTACTGACCCAGTACTAGGTACTAGCACTGATACCGGGTACTAGCACTGACCCAGTACTAGGCACTAGCACTGATACTGGGTACTAGCACTGGTACTGGGTACTAGCACTGATACTGGGTACTAGCACTGATACTGGGTACTAGTACTGATACTGGGTACTTGTACTGATACTGGGTACTAGTACTGATACTGAAGAGTCTTCAGTGATCCGTGTCCATGGTCTTCAGTGATCCGTGTCCATGGTCTTCAGTGATCCGTGTCCATGGTCTTTAGTGATCCGTGTCCATGGTCTTCAGTGATCCGTGTCCATGGTCTTCAGTGATCCGTGTCCATGGTCTTCAGTGATCCGTGTCCATGGTCTTTAGTGATCCGTGTCCCTGGTCTTCAGTGATCCTTGTTTGTGGTCTCCAGGTCTTCGGTCCGGGGACAACACCCTGAACGTCCTCTGTTCCCTCCGAGCCGCCCGCTCACTGGTCTCCGGAGGTTTCATCGACGTTTCTCAGCCGGACGCCCGCGCCGCCGTCCTGTCGGACTACGTCCACTTCCTGACCACGCCCGGCTCTCACCGCGACACCTACGCCGAGTCCTGCCACCGCTCCTTCTTCTCCAGCTGGCGGGACAGCAGGCCGACCTCACCCCGTCAGGTAAAACAAGCGCACCCTCACACAGCGATCAGCTGGTTTTCTGTCTGACTGGACTGTTTTGGTTTTTCAGGTTCTGGCGTTTGCAGAAAAACGCAGCAGGCAGGTGTTGAGCTCCCCGTTCCCCGACAGCCAGCTGGACGCCATTGGCTGCCTTCCCATGATTCTCCCCTTCATCCTGCTGTCCGCCTCGGCCAATGAGGAGCAAGCTGTGGGTTTCTAATGCACATTTAACACAAAGAGGACATTCTCTGTCTGACCTCTGACCTCTGACCTCGTCTGTGTCCAGGTCTCAGCAGCCTTGGAGTTCGTGAAACTCACCCACCCCCACCCGAAGGTGCCCGAGTACGTGTCGATCTACAGCCGGGCCCTGCACGCCGTTCTGGGCGGAGCCAGCGTGCGGCAGCAGGCGGAGCATGCTCTGAAGAGGCTGGACGCCTGGGAGGACTGCCGGAGCTACGGACGCAAGGCGGCCAGGTGCAAACGCACCATTCGTTTATTAACCAAAATAACTGGCGGCTTGTTGGTGGTCTTTGGTGATGTTTGTTGGTGGTCTTTGGTGATGTTTGTGGGTGGTCTTTCCTGATGTTGGTTGGTGGTCTTTGGTGATGTTGGTTGGTGGTCTTTGGTGATGTTTGTAGGTGGTCTTTGGTGATGTTTGTTGGTGGTCTTTGGTGATGTTTGTGGGTGGTCTTTGGTGATGTTTGTAGGTGGTCTTTGGTGATGTTTGTTGGTGGTCTTTTGTGATGTTTGTTGGTGGTCTTCGGCGATATTTGTTGGTGGTCTCTGGCGATGTTTTTTCGTGGTCTTTGGTGATGTTTCTTGGTGGTCTTTGGTGATGTTTGTGGGTGGTCTTTGGTGATGTTTGTGGGTGGTCTTTGGTGATGTTGGTTGGTGGTCTTTGGTGATGTTTGTGGGTGGTCTTTGGTGATGTTTGTTGGTGATGTTTGTTGGTGGTCTTCGGTAATGTTTGTTGGTGGTCTTCGGTAATGTTTGTTGGTGGTCTTTGGTGATGTTTGTGGGTGGTCTTTGGTGATGTTTCTTGGTGGTCTTTGGTAATGTGTGTTGGTGGTCTTTGGTGATGTTTCTTGGTGGTCTTTGGTGATGTTTCTTGGTGGTCTTTGGTGATGTTTGTAGGTGGTCTTTGGTGATGTTTGTTGGTGGTCTTTGGTGATGTTTGTGGGTGGTCTTTGGTGATGTTTGTTGGTGGTCTTTGGTGATGTTTGTTGGTGGTTTTTGGTGATGTTTGTAGGTGGTCTTTGGTGATGTTTGTTGGTGGTCTTTTGTGATGTTTGTTGGTGGTCTTCGGCGATGTTTGTTGGTGGTCTTTGGCGATGTTTCTTCGTGGTCTTTGGTGATGTTTCTTGGTGGTCTTTGGTGATGTTTGTGGGTGGTCTTTGGTGATGTTTGTGGGTGGTCTTTGGTGATGTTTGTTGGTGGTCTTTGGTGATGTTTGTTGGTGGTCTTTGGTGATGTTTGTGGGTGGTCTTTGGTGATGTTTGTGGGTGGTCTTTGGTAATGTGTGTTGGTGGTCTTTGGTGATGTTTGTTGGTGATCTTTGGTGATGTTTGTTGGTGGTCTTCGGTAATGTTTGTTGGTGGTCTTCGGTAATGTTTGTTGGTGGTCTTTGGTGATGTTTGTTGGTGGTCTTTGGTGATGTTTGTTGGTGGTCTTTGGTGATGTTTTGTAGGTGGTCTTTGGTAATGTGTGTTGGTGGTCTTTGGTGATGTTTCTTGGTGGTCTTTGGTGATGTTTCTTGGTGGTCTTTGGTGATATTTCTTCAGATTATTCTATACACTGATAAGAGCTTCACTTTGAGGAAAGTAAAATCAGAAACTAATTTTTACGCTTTGAAGCCACCAATCAGTCAAAAGTCACCACTTCCTGCTGATCTTTCACAATAAAAGCTGAAGTTCCCTCAGTGAAGAGCTTCCTGTCTGTGTGTTGCAGGTTTCCTCGAGGTTCTGACGAGCAGCTGAAGGTCCACCAGAGCGCCGTGAGCTACCTGGGCCTGGCCTGCTACACTAAAGGTCCACACAGCGTCATGTGACCTGTTCAGGTAGTCATGTGACCACGGACGCAGCGCTGATGGGTGTTTGTTGTGACCAACAGGAGCTCTGACCAGCTTGTTCTATCTGGCCCACCAGTTCCACGACGACGTCAGCGGGGGAATCCTGGCCAACACCAACTGTGGAGGTTCGTACAGAAGCTTTGAGTCCAGGTTCTCCTTGAGTCCAGGTTCTCCTTGAGTCCAGCTTCTCTTGGAGTCTAGATTCTCCTTGAGTCCATGTTCTCCTTGAGTCCAGATTCTCTTGGAGTCCAGGTTCTCTTTGAGTCCATGTTCTCCTTGAGTCCAGGTTCTCCTTGAGTCCAGGTTCTCTTTGAGTCCAGGTTCTCCTTGAGTCCAGGTTCTCTTGGAGTCCAGGTTCTCCTTGAGTCCATGTTCTCCTTGAGTCCAGGTTCTCCTTGAGTCCATGTTCTCCTTGAGTCCAGGTTCTCTTTGAGTCCAGGTTCTCCTTGAGTCCAGGTTCTCTTGGAGTCCATGTTCTCTTTGAGTCCAGGTTTTCCTTGAGTCCAGAACGAACAGAAACCTTGTTAACTTCCTGTTGCAGGTGAGAACTGTAACCGCGGGGCGGCGCTGGGGGCCCTGCTGGGGGCCGGGGGGGCCTACGGGGGCGCCGCCGTCCCCCAGGAGTGGAGGGACGAGCTGAGAGACGCTCAGGAGTTCATCCCCGACATCCTGAAGAACATGGAGTGACAACATTACCAAAATAAAAGCTTGTCTTCCTTTTCACAAACGCAACAATTTATTATTTTCATTTGAAAATGTAGTTTTTTTGCCTTAATTGTGTTTGTTTGTGTGTTTGTATGGAATAAAAAAATAGTAAATTAAAAGCAAGAAAAAATACATATTTAAAAACTGATCAACACGAAGAAATCTATTTATACTTAATATTATATTGTTATTATATATATATATATATATATATAAAATAATAACCATCAGTTCCTTTATGACATGTAACAAATAAAATCCTGTGATCATCTGACTAATGAGTCAAACTTTATTTTATTGTCTTTTATAGTACTACTAGTCCACACAGTACTACACTCTTTCATGAATCAGTGATAAAAACGGAATACTCTATAATAAAGGAGCCGTTCTGCATCACAAGTACTTTTACTTTAGATACTTGAAGTACATTTAGCTGATACTACTTGTACTGTATTGTAAATTAAAGGGACTTGAAGTATTGTCAGATGTTTTACTGAAGGGTTCTGATAGTAAAACGTAAATAAAGAAGAGTTGGACATCAGAGATAGAGGTCTGTCCTCTTAAACTGGACAGAAACACAAGAACACATGAAAGAACCAGGTACTTCAGAGCAGTACTGCAGTATTTGTGCCACATATCTGTGGACCACAGAGAGGGTTTTGTGTGTTTTTCTGACCTTTGATCAGAACAAACATGGCGTCTGTCAGCAGAGAAACAAGCCGACTCTTCTTCCTCCGACTCCTCATCGCTTCTATCCCAGCATGCACTGGGCTTCCTGGAGGTCAGTGTCAGGTCTCTTCTTCTTCTTCTTCATCATCATCTTCTTCTTCAGTCTTCAGAGTCGTTCACTTCTCTCCACTGTGGAGTTCTCTGAACAGCTGATCAAGTTACGTTAGCATGTTAGCTAAGCTATCATGGATGTTGAGGTACTTTGTGTTTACTTGTTTTGGTTTTGGTTAAACGTCCTAGAATTAGCACTATTGTTAGCTTAGCATAAGCACAGCTGAGACTCCAACTTCTGAATCACCATCACCATCTTGGTGTTTGTCCGTCTCCATCTTGGTGTTTGTCCGTCTCCATCATGGTGTTTGTCCGTCTCCATCTTGGTGTTTGTCCGTCTCCATCTTGGTGTTTGTCCGTCTCCATCTTGGTGTTTGTCCGTCTCCATCTTGGTGTTTGTCCATCTCCATCTTGGTGTTTGTCCGTCTCCATTTTTTGTTTTTTCAACCAGGAGTGACACTAGAGGATGGAAAATATTTTTTTGGGACCAACATTTTTCAGTTAACTTTGATGAAGTGTGAAAGTGTTAAAGTTGGAGATGAAAACAAGGACAACGCCCAGACCGGTTAAAGCACCATGGTGTTGGCCTGTCAATCACCTTGTAGCCCCGCCCTAAAGCATACCCTGCTTCATGGTCTGTTTGACTCTAATTGGACCATAATTTACTAAATGAACATCATTTACAATGATGGACAACCACGGATTTGAAATATAGAAATCATGCCGATCGACTAATCGTTGGAGCTGTCAATCAAACGGATTTCTAATCACCCTCTAGTAGCCACAGTTAGTAACACGCTCGATGGATTTCACTACACTACCAGCATGCTAAGCTTCCAACACTTTCTTCTTCTGTGTGTGAATAAAGGAGGCATGTTCGTGAGCGGACCTGAGGCCAGCGTCTTCCTGCACCGCAGCCGTCGAGCCAACTTCATGTTTGAGGAGTTGAGGAGAGGAAATCTGGAGCGCGAGTGTCGGGAGGAGAAATGCTCCTACGAGGAGGCGAAGGAGATCTTCGCTCTGCCTCAGCAGCTGGTTGGTTCAGACTCAAAGTGTGATTGATCGTGGTTCTGGTTTCTGTGGTTAACTTCTGCTGTTTCTTCTCTCAGGAGGCCTTCTGGAGGCTCTACAAAGGTACGTCTTGCTCTATTATTCTCAAGATAAGATAAGATAATCCTTTATTAGTCCCACAGCGGACCTGAGGTACCTCTCCTTCATACACCGGGGTGAAGGACCTGAGGTACCTCTCCTTCATACACCGGGGTGAAGGACCTGAGGTACCTCTCCTTCATACACCGGGGTGAAGGACCTGAGGTACCTCTCTTTCATACTCCTGGGGTGAAGGATCTGAGGTACCTCTCCTTCATACTCCTGGGGTGAAGGACCTGAGGTACCTCTCTTTCATACTCCTGGGGTGAAGGATCTGAGGTACCTCTCCTTCATACTCCTGGGGTGAAGGACCTGAAGTACCTCTCCTTCATACACCGGGATGAATCAGCCGGTGGCTGAAGGAGCTGCACAGAGCTGCAGAGAGTCCTGCATGGGGTGGGAGGTGTTGTCCATTAGGGATGATGGCTTAGCCATCATCCTCCTGTCTCCCACCACCTCCACCGTGTCCAGAGGACACCCCAGCACACTGCTGGCCTTCTTTACCAGTTTGTTCAGTCTCCTACACCTGGGGTGAAGGACCTGAGGTACCTCTCCTTCATACACCGGGGTGAAGGTCGAGATGCTGCTGCTCCAGCAGACCACTCCATAGAAGATGGCTGATGCCACCACAGAGTCAAAGAAGGTCTTCAGGAGTGTTCCCTGCACTCCTGAAGACCTCAGTCTCCTCAGCAGATAGTCTGATCTGTCCATTTTTGTAAAGTGCCTTTGTGGTCGGTCCAGTCCAGTTAATTGTTCAAGTGAACACCCAGGTACTTCTAAGATCTCACAATCTCAAAGTCCATTCCCTGGATGTTCACTGGTTCCGGGGGAGGATGGTGTTTACCCCGGTGGAAGTCCACCACCAGCTCTTTGGTTTTACAGAGTTGATCTGGAGGTGGTTCTGCTGGCACCATCTGATAAAGTCCTGGTTCAGTTCCCTGTACTTTCTGTCATCACCGGTGTAGATGAGGCCGACGATTGCAGAGTCATCAGAGAACTTTTGCAGGTGGCAGTTAGCAGAGTTGTGTTTAAAGTCCGAGGTATATATTGAGAAGAGGAATGGAGCTAGAATGGTTCCTTGTGGAGCCCCCGTGCTGCAGGACACCCGGTCTGACTCACATCCCCGTATCCGCACTGTGGGCGGGTGGTGAGGTAGTCCATGATCCATGCAGTAAGGTGGTGGTCCACCCCCGGCCTGCTCCAGCTGGTCCCTCAGGAGCAAAGGCTGGATGGTGTTGAAGGCACTGGAGAAGTAGAAAAACATGACTCTCACAGTGCTTCCAGCCTTTTAGCAGGTGAGAAAGGCATCTTTGTAGCAGGTAGACGACAGCGTCATCCACCCCGATGCCAGATCGGTAGGCGAACTAACGTGGGTCCAGAGATGAGCTCACCAGAGGGCGGAGATGTGCAAGGACCAGCGTCTTCATCAAGTGGGATGTTAATGCCACCGGCCTGAAGCTGTTGAAGTCCTTGGCCTGCGGGATCTTTGGTACTCGTACCACGCAGGATGTTTTCCATAGCTGTGGTACTTTCCCCAGCTTCAAGCTCAAGTTAAATACGTGCTCCACTATCCTGACCAGCTGGTCTGCGCAGAATTTGAGGAGATTTGAGCTGATGCCGTCTGGACCCCTGGCCTTTCTCACCTTGATCTTCCGCAGTCATTTTCTCACCTGGTTATATCTGAGGAATAAGTTGGGGGGTTGGGAGGGGAGTGCTGTAGGTTGTTGGAGTGGGGGTGGGGTGCTGGTCATGGAGTACAGTGTATGAGGAGTGTGGAGGCGAGCTGAGTGTTGTGCATAAAATACTACTTCTTGTTTGCAGCGGTGGACCACTGCCTGTCGTCACCCTGTAAGAACGGAGCCACCTGTACTCGTCACATCAGCACCTACGTCTGCAAGTGTCCACCTGGTTTCCACGGATCCCACTGTGACAAAGGTATTCACAGAGCTTTTTTCCTGGTTGCTGTTGAAGAAGTCGTGATGAACAACGTTTTTCTTTTTGTGTCTCCACGCAGCTCGTCTGACCTCAAAGGGCTGCCGCTTTAGAAACGGAGGATGTGAACATTTCTGCAGACAGTTTCCGAACCGTTCTCACGTCTGTTTCTGTGCTCCGGGGTATCGTCTGCATCAGGAAGGCAGCTTCTGTCTGCCCGAAGGTCAGAGCTCGTCAGAGACGTCAGAGACCAGATTAAAACCAGTCACTGCCTTGGAAACCACTTTAGAGCCACATGGAAACGCACAAGCCAGCAACACACCATCAACTACACTAAATAAGCTTATTTACCACCTGGGACACGTTAGCAACCACCGTATACACACACCATCAACTACACTCACACCCAAAAAACACCATTTACTGCAATGAAACCTTTAGAAACCACTGAGCACCAAACTAGCTCCCAGTTTAACAACCCAACAACGTCCCAGTAGATAAGTGGCTCCACGTTAGCGACCCCTCTGAGGAAACAGGTGGGGTGACCTCTAAGACCACACGTCTTTAGTGACAGTCTTGTGTCTCTGGTCCAGATCCTGTGGCCTGTGGAAGACCTAAGATACAATTTGCCCCGAGGGTCATCAACGGGGAGAACTGCCCCAAAGGACACTGTCCGTGGCAGGTAAGAACCTGGAGGTTCAAGAAGTTTCTTTATAGTCAACATGTGGGGATGATGGTCCAGGTTCAAGAACTCTTGAATGAGAAACGATCTGTACCGCTAGATACAAAATGTTGTTTTTATGATTCCACATTAAAGTCTCTCTCGTCTCTGCATCGTAAACGCTGTATATTATCTTCTTATATCTTTGCTGGTCTCAGGCGCTGCTAACTAAGAACAATGGTTTTGCCTGCGGAGCCATCGTTCTGTCCAATTACTGGGTTTTAACTGCAGCTCACTGTGTCTGGGGACATCCTGCCTCCTTCTTCAACGTCACCGTCGGTAAAAATGCTGCTTTGACCTTCTCTTTCTGCTTTATACCTCCTCTACATACACAACTCTTTTTGGTCTCCGTGATATTCTGTCTTTTCAAATTCAATTTATATTTCTTTGCCTTCTATGGAGGCCAAGAGCGCAGAACGTAACTAAAAGGTATTTCCTGTAAAGGTGAACATGATCTCAACGTGGACGAAGGGACTGAGCAGGAGCGGCGGGTGGTCAAAGTGCTGATCCACCGCGGCTACAACAATACCAGCGTGGACAGCGACCTGGCCCTGCTGAAGCTGCACCGCCCCGTCAAACTGGGCTCCTACGTGGTCCCCATCTGCCTTCCTGCGCGGAACAGCACCTTCAGCCGAACACTGGCGACCATTCGCCAGTCTACCGTGTCCGGTTGGGGCCGCCAGTCGCTGTTCGGTTCTGCCGCCGGAACCCTCCAGCGGCTGACGCTGCCGAGGGTCCCTGCGCAGGAGTGCCGCCTCCACACCGGGCTCAACATCACCAGGAACATGCTCTGTGCCGGGCTGAAGTCCGGCGGCCGAGACGCCTGCCAAGGGGACAGCGGCGGCCCTCTGGTGACGCGCTACAAAAATACCTGGTTCCTGACGGGCGTGGTGAGCTGGGGGAGGGGATGCGCTGATAAAAACATGTACGGCGTCTACACCAAAGTCAGCAACTTCCTGGACTGGATCGAGTACAGGATGACCACCGCCTGAAAGTGGTCCGGTTCCACAAACCGGGACGTGAACCAAAAGATGATGTCATGTTTTATTATGTATACGAATACAAATGCTTGTAATTTTGTCATTTGTATTATTTTGTCTCATCAGATTTGAATGATGCGAGACGGTGATGCTTTTATTAGTTCTGGCAAAATAAATAAAGACAAATTGAACTTTCTGTGTTCATGTTTGTTTCATTCAATGCAGAAATGTTATTTCTTTAAGTGTATTTAGATCAACCTTTCAGATGCAAACATCTGAAGTTTAGACACAAATTACAACTTCGATGTTAATGACAACTGTCTGGACCTCCAGTATGATATGAACGCAGCATTATATCTACAGAAGTTGTAGTTTTCTAGTTTTGAAGGAGCTAGGCTAGCAGTTTCCCCCTGCTCCTAGTCTTTGTGCTAAGCTACGCTAAACACATTCCCCGTTTTTTCGATGTCATGTGTTATTTTTGGACAAATGTCGGATAAGAATAATTTTTCCGAAAGACAAAAACCCAGAACGCGAGTGTATATTTTTCTATTTTTCTTTCGTCGTTTCTGGATCAGAAAAACAGATAAAAATGTGAATGTAATGATGCTTTTATCGTTATCTTTTAATCTTTGGAGGCGAAGAGCAGCAGTCAGTTTGAACGGGTCACATTTGGTCAGATTGGGTATTTCCATTGGGAACATGTGATCAATGGTGGGGGGGCGGTTTGGACCAGACTTTGCACTTTTGGATCCACAAAGAAGCAGCACAGCAGCCAACTGTGAAATCCTACGATGTGGCTGAGAGTCTTCTTCGCCTTCGTCTTCAGCTTCTCCAGCTGCCGGCCGGCTTCAGGTGAGGAAGTCAAAAAGCCCGACTGCTGCACAAAAAGTACTCAAGTAGAAGGAAACTCATTTCTTTACGTTGCTTTAAAATGGGTTTAGCGTGCTAGCATTGCTAATCAGCACTGAACATAATGAACGTCAATAGTTCTGCAGAAAACAAATGCAACAGACAAACTCTTCCTTCTCTGTTTGGAAGTCTTCCTGGATCCGGATCGAGCCCATGGCGTCCTGGTCCGGACTCGGAGGTTCAACTCGGGCTGGCTGGAGGAGCTGCAGAAGGGAGATCTGAAGAGGGAGTGTGTGGAGGAGCTATGCTCCTACGAGGAGGCCCGGGAGGTGTTCGAACACACCGAGACCACGGTCAGACCGGTTCCTTTACTCTAAAACTCCTTTCTGTCATTTTTTAGAACGAATAACATCAGAGTGTCTGTTTCCTCAGGACGAATTCTGGAGCACGTACAACCGTAAGCAACCACAGCTTTTGTTTCAATATCGGTTTAAAGTCTCGTGGTCTGATCGAGGGGCATGCTAGCTGCTAACCAATGCTAATGATGGTTCCAACCCTGATCCAGGACCGTCATCCTACCAGAACCCAGACTATAAATTACATCCCTTGTGAGATGCTGAAGTGCTGTAAATTAATATAAAAAACAAATCACCCCTGAAGTGAAACGTCTCTACCAGCGGTCACATGTTCAATGCTTCTAGTTTCTATTATTATCGTTTATTTGCAGTTTTCTACATTTTAATGAATCTCTGACTGGTTTATTGTAAAAGCATTGGACTGCCCAGTTTAAATAAAGGTTGAATTAACAAATTAAAGTCAATACAATTAATAATATAGATAACAGGATCTGGATCTTTCTAATAAAGTACTGCAACAAAATACAAACCACCAATGGACTGAATCAGTTTTTACCTTAAAAGTTACTAAAATCATCGTCGACCTACAGTTTGTACTTTCAAGTCTTCTCATAACAGATTTGGTCTCAATGTCCTGGTGACTGGCGATCCTAATCAGATTGATGCAGTACATCGTTCTCAAACACTATTTTAAACACCTGGATAGTGAGATCTATCACCATTATTATTGTTGTTTATTACTTCTCATGAAATAATCACTGTATTGTCTTTTTGTAGTCCCAGATAGTTGCAAGTCGACTCTGTGTCTGAACGGCGGCAGCTGCTCCCCTCAGGGTTCGTCCTACACCTGCTACTGCCTGCCCCTGTTTAGTGGACTCACCTGTGAGCTCGGTGAGCAGAATCAACACACTATTCTAAAAAGCCAAGCTCTGGATTCTTGGTCCGTAGGAAACTAACACGAAGTGAAAGTGTGAAGTCAAAGTCTTCCATTTCAAATGTTTGAGCTGTGGAGTGCCTCAGGGCTCTGTTCTTGGTCCTATTGTACTCTATACTTAGGCTATATACGAAATGTATATTTTCACTTCCATGCAGACGATACACAGCTGTACTTGTCAGCAAACTAACAAGTTTAGTTTAGTTTACTGACAAGGACAGCTGTGTGTCGTATTCCAACAATAAAAGTAGAGTATTTTGATGATCTACCTATTATCTGAGTATCTACATTCGGGAACGTTTCTATCTTATTCAGTCAGTGTTCCTCATGTCATGCTGATGCATTGAGCAGTTTGTCATATTTAATTGTAAAAAAGGGTTCAAATGAAATGGTCCCTGAAACTCAGGTGAACTATATATTTGGTTTCAGAGCACAATGCGCTCCGTGACTCCTGCCTGCTGGAGAACGGAGGCTGTGACCATTTCTGTGAGGAAGAAGAGGGAGGACGAAGACGAAACTGCTCGTGTGCAGACGGCTACTTCCTGGATGTTGACGGGCAGAGCTGCGTCGCGAGAGGTGGGAGGAAAGATTCTATGCTTTCACGTGATTCTTTGTGTATTTTATTGACTTTCAGATGAGAAAATGTTCTCTGACTCAGCGTCTGTTGAAAATATATTTAAGAGGTATTAAAATGTCTGGGATTTGAACATCTGAGAGCTGAATGTTCACAGAAACATCTGGTTTGATGTTTGTTTCATCAGATTGAAACCTCTTCTCTCTCAGCAAACCTTCAGACGGCTGTACAGTCGATAAACAAAACCCCCTCACAGAGCTGACTAATGAACTTTATGTACAGTTTGTCAAAGAATCTGTCTCAATCAGTCCTAAACTCACCTTATTTATTGTGCAACATTATTTTATTTATTCTATATTTGTATATTTTCCACTCTGAACAAGTAGCATGTGAATGCAGAACAAAGTGGCTCCAGTGTTGATCCCTGCGGGACGCCACATTGGATCTGAGAATAAGATAACCACTGACAGTAATAATATCTGCTTGGTATTCTACTGTTTCATGAGTATTGATGGTAAAGATATTCCATCTTCCCGTGGTTTCAGGGCCGGTAGCGTGCGGCATGGTTCCCGTCCTGCAGGGACACAAAGCCCAGCAGCTGGACTCCCGAGCTCGAATCGTCGGAGGAACCGAGTGCCCCAAAGGGGAATGCCCCTGGCAGGTACGCTGAGGTCAAAGGTCACCCGGTTACTGTTTCACTGCAGCTCAGCCTCCAGGGGAGGCCCCACGTTACTGCACTGACCTCTGACCTCTGAAGTTCCACCAGAACCAGATTCTGGTGGAAAGTTCCCAGAGATGAACGGAGACTAAAAACAAGAGTATAAAACCACCATGTGAGCCAATGATTGAAGAGTTGAGGATGTGGTTCCATGTTTTAAATCCTCATGGTGGAGTCACATGAGCTCTCCATTGTCGCGGTATAAGATGTGAGCGCTTGTGTTTTGAAGGTGTTACTGGTGTACAAAGGCAAAGGTTTCTGTGGAGGAGTGATCTATAAACCCACGTGGATCCTCACAGCGTCTCACTGCGTGGAGAACAGGGAGGCTCGCTTCCTGAAGGTGGTCGCAGGTACGAATCCCTCGGTTCACACCAACAGACTCCTCAACATGTTTCACCATTAAAACCTCCGTCTGTCCGCCAGGTGAGCACAACACGGAGGTGGTGGAGGGCACGGAGCAGCTCCTCCAGGTCTCTGAGATCCTGATGCACGAGGACTACGTGCAGCCCACCGCCAACAACGACATCGCCCTCCTGCGGCTGGCCGAGCCCGTCGTCTACACGGCGTACGCCGTGCCGGCCTGCCTGCCCACGCGGCCGCTGGCCGAGCGCGACCTCTGGGCCGTCAGCACGCACACGGTGAGCGGCTGGGGGCGGCGGGGCGAGGACGGGCCCACCTCCACCCTGCTGCGGCGGCTCAGCGTGCCGCGCATCCGGACGCAGCAGTGCCAGGAGGAGAGCGGCGTGGTGCTCACGGAGAACATGTTCTGCGCCGGCTACATCGAGGGCCGCGAGGACTCGTGTAAAGGGGACAGCGGCGGGCCCCTGGTGACCAAGTACAAGGACACCACCTTCCTGCTGGGCATCGTCAGCTGGGGGAAGGGCTGCGCCCGGCCGGGCAACTACGGCATCTACACCCGAGTGTCCAACTACCTGGACTGGATCCACAACCGCACGGCGACCGCACACCGACCGCCCAACGCCAGCGAGGCCCAGACACACAACCTGACCACCTGAAGGGCCACGGTGGACTTATGTGGATCGTCAGCAGACTCTCAGTTATTATGACTCTTATTGATATGATGACTTTCAGCAGTTAGGGATCGGAAGAGTAAAGAATACTTTTGAATTCATCATTAAATGGAAAAGTTCTTCATTTATCAGCCACTTTTGTTTTTTAATGACGTTTCATAAATTAGTTTTTCTGCTTTTGAATCACAACATGAACATAATGTACTAAAGTATTTAAACTAGGAATCAAATTGTATATTCAATGTGTGAATACAATAAAACACCGTGAAGATGTTTTTATGTTTGTTGTCCTTCATGTACACATGTTGTGTAGTGTGTCGTGTACTTGAGTATTTCCATGTTGTCGTGTTACTGCATGAAGCTGATACTTCTTGTGTACTTCCAGCTGATAATCAGCTGATAGAGGGGGGAGGGGTGAATGAGGGGCTGGAGGGTATGGGGGGGTTTACTGACCTGGTTGGAGGGTCAGAGGGTCGGGGGGCGTGGCCAACAGAAGCCTAAATACACTGCTTATCCCCGTTTTGTTGAGACACTCTGAACTCACCATGTTGCTGAAGAGCTGCTGCGTCTGGATTCTGATGTCGGGCCTCACGGCTGCTACAGGTGAGACTTGTTCTCCTTCTTCTCCTTCTTCTCCTTCTTCTTCTTCTCCATCTTCTTCTTCTCCATCTTCTCCTTCTTCTTCTTCTCCATCTTCTCCTTCTCCATCTTCTTCTTCTTCTCCTTCTCCTCCTTCTTCTTGTTCTTCTTCTCCTTCTCCTCCTTCTTCTTGTTCTTCTTCTCCTTCTCCTCCTTTTTCTTCTTCTTCTTCTCCTTCTTCTCCTTCTTCTCCTTCTTCTTCTTCTCCTTCTTCCCTTCAATAATAACTGCCCTATCAGATATGAAAACCATCATTAGAGGCGGTTCATTCCCTATAATTTGACCCGAAGGAGCCTCTAGTCTTTCAGAAGTCCTCTCATGTCTTCTCTAAGACAAGAGGACTAAGTGAGTCCTCTTGTCTCTCTTAGTCCTCTTGTCTTCTCTAAGACAAGAGGACTAAGTGAGTCCTCTTGTCTCTCTTAGTCCTCTTGTCTTCTCTAAGACAAGAGGACTAAGAGAGTCCTCGTGTCTTCTCTAAGACAAGAGGACTAAGTGAGTCCTCTTATCTCTCTTAGTCCTCTTGTCTTCTCTAAGACAAGAGGACTAAGTGATTCCTCATGTCTTCTCTAAGACAAGAGGACTAAGAGAGTCCTCATGTCTTCTCTAAGACAAGAGGACTAAGTGAGTCCTCTTGTCTCTCTTAGTCCTCTTGTCTCTAAGACAAGAGGACTAATCTTAGTCCTCTTGTCTTCTCTAAGACAAGAGGACTAAGTGAGTCCTCTTGTCTCTCTTGTGTCTTCTCTAAGACAAGAGGACTAAGTGAGTCCTCATGTCTTCTCTAAGACAAGAGGACTAAGAGAGTCCTCATGTCTTCTCTAAGACAAGAGGACTAAGTGAGTCCTCTGTCTTCTCTAAGACAAGAGGACTAAGTGAGTCCTCTTGTCTCTCTTAGTCCTCTTGTCTTCTCTAAGACAAGAGGACTAAGTGAGTCCTCATGTCTTCTCTAAGACAAGAGGACTAAGAGAGTCCTCATGTCTTCTCTAAGACAAGAGGACTAAGTGAGTCCTCTTGTCTTCAGTGTTGGTAGAGAAGCAGGAGGCCCACCGAGTCCTGCGGCGCTGGCGTCGAGCCAACAGCGGCTTCCTGGAGGAGCTGAAGAAAGGGAACCTGGAGAGGGAGTGCAGGGAGGAGGTCTGCGACTACGAGGAGGCGAGGGAGGTGTTCGAAGACGACGCCATGACGGTGACGACAAGACCACATCGTTTAACACGAGACAAATTAGTGTGCAGTTATTATGAATAACACACAATCATGTGCAGTTATTATGAATAATACACTCAATCATGTGCAGTTATTATGAATAATACACTCAATCATGTGCAGTTATTATGAATAATACACTCAATCATGTGCAGTTATTATGAATAACACACTCAATCATGTGCAGTTATTATGAACACTCAATCATGTGCAGTTATTATGAATAACACTCAATCATGTGCAGTTATTATGAATAACACTCAATCATGTGCAGTTATTATGAATAACACTCAATCATGTGCAGTTATTATGAATAACACTCAATCATGTGCAGTTATTATGAATAACACTCAATCATGTGCAGTTATTATGAATAACACACTCAATCATGTGCAGTTATTATGAATAATACACTCAATCATGTGCAGTTATTATGAATAACACACTCAATCATGTGCAGTTATTATGAATAACACTCAATCATGTGCAGTTATTATGAATAACACACTCAATCATGTGCAGTTATTATGAATAACACTCAATCATGTGCAGTTATTATGAATAACACACTCAATCATGTGCAGTTATTATGAATAACACTCAATCATGTGCAGTTATTATGAATAATACACTCAATCATGTGCAGTTATTATGAATAACACTCAATCATGTGCAGTTATTATGAATAAACACTCAACTGCAGTTATTATGAATAACACTCAATCATGTGCAGTTATTATGAATAACACTCAATCATGTGCAGTTATTATGAATAACACACTCAATCATGTGCAGTTATTATGAATAACACTCAATCATGTGCAGTTATTATGAATAATACACTCAATCATGTGCAGTTATTATGAATAATACACTCAATCATGTGCAGTTATTATGAATAACACTCAATCATGTGCAGTTATTATGAATAACACTCAATCATGTGCAGTTATTATGAATAACACTCAATCATGTGCAGTTATTATGAATAATACACTCAATCATGTGCAGTTATTATGAATAACACTCAATCATGTGCAGTTACTATGATTAATACACTCAATCATGTGCAGTTATTATGAATAATACACTCAATCATGTGCAGTTATTATGAATAACACACTCAATCATGTGCAGTTATTATGAATAATACACTCAATCATGTGCAGTTATTATGAATAACACACTCAATCATGTGCAGTTATTATGAATAACACACAATCATGTGCAGTTACTATGAATAATACACTCAATCATGTGCAGTTATTATGAATAATACACAATCATGTGCAGTTATTATGAATAATACACAATCATGTGCAGTTATTATAAGTGATGAATATTATTGTAAACGGTACAGAAATGTAATAAAACAAATTCATGTGTTTATTTCTGTGCAGAAACAATTCTGGCTGACGTATGAACGTGAGTAACACCTATACACATGACTATTAGTTATTATTTGTCTTCTGAGTGACGTTAGGAGAGTATTAATAAGTGAATAACGTTGTGTGGTGAGGTCGCGACCCCTGCCTGGTGAACCCGTGTCATAACAACGGGACGTGTGTCTTCCTGGAGACGTCCTACCAGTGCTTCTGTGCCGAGGGCTTCGAGGGACAGTACTGTCAGACAGGTATTATTATTATTATTCATATTTAAAGATGAGTGAAAACACCCATAACATGTTTCAGCTTTCCATTTCAACGTCTATCACTATCATCAGTCAGCAGACGTCCAGACTGGTCTGTGTATCCTGTTATTAATTATTCATGAGCGTATGAACGTGATAATCTTTTGTAAAGCGTCTGCACCTCGTGCGTCCTCAGTGGCCGAGGACTTCCTGAAGTGTCTCTACCAGAACGGACGCTGTCAGCACTTCTGTGACGGATCCGGGTCCCGGAGGACCTGTTCCTGTGTTGCCGGGTACCAGCTGGGGCCCGACGGGCGGCAGTGTGTCCCTCAGGGTACAAGTACTACCACTTATACACAAGTACACATGTACTACTGTACACTGTGATGAGTGTTACCGCTACCTTTGTGTAGCAGCGTTCAGCATGTGGCCAGCAGGGGGCAGCAGACGGAACAAACTAAACTATAATATGAAATATTTTCATCTTTAATTCATCTGAAGATTATTGTTTCTAAAATGTCCAAACATTTTGTAAAATGACGTCTAAAGATATTCACTTTATTATCATTGAAGTCTCAGAGAAACATGAAATATTATTTTTGCATCTCAACGATGAATCAATTATCAGATTGCTGTTGATTGATTTACTGTCAAATGATGGATTATAGTTTCAGTTTAAGATGCAACATTAACAATATAGTAACTTCCTTAAAATCATATATTTAATCCTCCAGTTACACAGTGATGGAAAGTAACTAAGTACATTTACTCAAGTAATGCACTTGAGTATTTTTCTACTTCTTCTTCACTACTTCTTAGAGTAGATATTTTTATTGCTTTGGATTTAGATTATTAAATAATACGTGACGATGTTTTATTATTAAAGATGGAAATACGAGGAGTATATAAAGTCATTAAAATGAGCTGCGATGAACATATTAATGTAATAACAATATATATTATTCTGCAGAATGAGTACTTTTACTACTTTTACTATATTGCGATGCTTATAATAGAGTATTACTACACTGTGGTATTACTAGTTATACTTATACTGTATCTCTGCGTTCCAGTGGAGTACCCGTGTGGTCAGCTGCCTCCACAGGAGAGTCTGAACCAGACTGTGGGGGGTCAGACCAGAGTGGTGGGAGGGAACCAGTGTCCCAAAGGAGAGTGTCCTTGGCAGGTAAAGTGCTGCTAGCGCCCCCTAGAGGCTGCAGGCTTAATGACAGCATCATATGAACGAGTTACATCCTGATGATCATGGGGTCAGTCAAATGGTTCATCCTCTGGAGAGCAGGATTTAAAAATGTAATGTTTAATTCTGTTGCTCTAGTCGTGCTAAAAGCTCACCGAGATGGTCACGGTTCATCCTCTTGGGACGATCAATAAGTACCTTAGATTTCAGTGTTCCTTCCTTCCTTCCTTCCTTCCGATCAGGTTCTGGTTCAGTTAAACGGAAACAGTCACTGTGGAGGTGTTCTGATCAAACCAGACTGGGTCGTCACCGCTGCCCACTGTATCCACGGCAACAACCTTCAGAGCCTCACTGTGGTGGCAGGTAAGTAATCACTGCCTTCTGATCAGTTTAGCTTAGTTTAGGGATCAGAAAAGTTGTATTGTAAAGTTGTTCTGTAAAGTTGTTCTGTAAAGTTGTTTTGTAAAGTTGTTCAGTAAATTTGTTTTGTAAAGTTGTTTTGTAAAGTTGTTCTGTAAAGTGTTTTGTAAAGTTGTTTAGTAAAGTAATTTTTCAAGTTGTTTTGTAAAGTTGTTTTATGAAGTTATTTTGTAAAGTTGTTTTGTAAAGTTGTTCCGTAAAGTTGTTTTGTAAAGTTGTTCCGTAAAGTTGTTCCGTAAAGTTGTTTTGTAAAGTTGTTCCGTAAAGTTGTTCTGTAAAGTTGTTTAGTAAAGTTGTTTTGTAAAGTTGTTCTGTAAAGTGTTTTGTAAAGTTGTTTTGTAAAGTTGTTCTGTAAAGTTGTTTTGTAAAGTTGTTCTGTAAAGTTGTTTTGTAAAGTTGTTCTGTAAAGTTGTTTAGTAAAGTAATTTTTCAAGTTGTTTTGTAAAGTTGTTTTATGAAGTTATTTTGTAAAGTTGTTTTGTAAAGTTGTTCCATAAATTGTTCTGTAAAGTTGTTTTGTAAAGTTGTTCTGTAAAGTTGTTTTGTAAAGTTGTTCCATAAAGTTGTTCCATAAAGTTGTTTTGTAAAGTTGTTTAGTAAAGTTATTTTGTAAAGTTGTTCCATAAAGTTGTTCCGTAAAGTTGTTCTGTAAAGTTGTTCTGTAAAGTTGTTTTGTAAAGTTGTTTTGTAAAGTTGTTTTGTAAAGTTGTTTTGTAAAGTTGTTCTGTAAAGTTGTTTTGTAAAGTTGTTTTGTAAAGTTGTTTTGTAAAGTTGTTCTGTAAAGTTGTTTAGTAAAGTAATGTTTCAAGTTGTTTTGTAAAGTTGTTTCATTAAGTTGTTTTGTAAAGTTGTTTTGTAAAGTTGTTCCATAAATTGTTCTGTAAAGTTGTTTTGTAAAGTTGTTCCATAAATTGTTCTGTAAAGTTGTTTTGTAAAGTTGTTTTGTAAAGTTGTTCCGTAAAGTTGTTCCGTAAAGTTGTTTTGTAAAGTTGTTTTGTAAAGTTGTTTTGTAAAGTTGTTCCATAAAGTTGTTCCATAAAGTTGTTTTGTAAAGTTATTCTGTAAAGTTGTTTTGTAAAGTTGTTTTGAAAAGTTGTTTTGTAAAGTTGTTTTGTAAAGTTATTCTGTAAAGTTGTTTTGAAAAGTTATTCTGTAAAGTTGTTTTGTAAAGTTGTTTTGTAAAGTTATTCTGTAAAGTTGTTTTGTAAAGTTGTTCTGTAAAGTTGTTTTGTAAAGTTGTTTTGTAAAGTTGTTCTGTAAAGTTGTTTAGTAAAGTAATTTTTCAAGTTGTTTTGTAAAGTTATTTTATGAAGTTATTTTGTAAAGTTGTTTTGTAAAGTTGTTCCATAAATTGTTCTGTAAAGTTGTTTTGTAAAGTTGTTCCGTAAAGTTGTTTTGTAAAGTTGTTCCATAAAGTTGTTCCATGAAGTTGTTTTGTAAAGTTGTTTTGTAAAGTTGTTTTGTAAAGTTGTTTTGTAAAGTTGTTTTGTAAAGTTATTCTGTAAAGTTGTTTTGTAAAGTTGTTTTGTAAAGTTGTTTTGTAAAGTGTTTTGTAAAGTTGTTCTGTAAAGTTGTTTTGTAAGTTGTTTTGTAAAGTTTCTGAAGTGTTTTGTAAAGTTGTTTTGAAAGTTGTTCTGTAAAGTTGTTTTGTAAAGTTGTTCTGTAAAGTGTTTTGTAAAGTTGTTTTGTAAAGTTGTTCTGTAAAAATTGTTTTGTAAAGTTGTTTTGTAAAGTTGTTTTGAAAGTTGTTCGTAAAGTTGTTCATGAAGTTGTTTTGTAAAGTTGTTCCATAAAGTTGTTATGAAGTTGTTTTGTAAAGTTGTTTTGTAAAGTTGTTTTGTAAAGTTGTTTTGTAAAGTTATTCTGTAAAGTTGTTTTGTAAAGTTGTTTTGTAAAGTTGTTTTGTAAAGTTATTCTGTAAAGTTGTTTTGTAAAGTTGTTTTGTAAAGTTGTTCTGTAAAGTTGTTTTGTGAAGTTGTTTTGTAAAGTTGTTCTGTAAAGTGTTTTGTAAAGTTGTTTTGAAAAGTTGTTCTGTAAAGTTGTTTTGTAAAGTTGTTCTGTAAAGTGTTTTGTAAAGTTGTTTTGTAAAGTTGTTCTGTAAAGTTATTCTGTAAAGTTGTTTTGTAAAGTTGTTTTGTAAAGTTGTTTTGAAAAGTTGTTTTGTAAAGTTGTTTTGTAAAGTTGTTTTGTAAAGTTATTCTGTAAAGTTGTTTTGAAAAGTTGTTTTGAAAAGTTGTTTTGAAAAGTTATTCTGTAAAGTTGTTTTGTAAAGTTGTTTTGAAAAGTTATTCTGTAAAGTTGTTTTGTAAAGTTGTTTTGTAAAGTTGTTCTGTAAAGTTGTTTTGTAAAGTTGTTTTGTAAAGTTGTTCTGTAAAGTTGTTTTGTAAAGTTGTTTTGAAAAGTTGTTTTGTAAAGTTGTTTTGTAAAATTGTTTTGAAAAGTTATTCTGTAAAGTTGTTTTGTAAAGTTGTTCCGTAAAGTTGTTTTGTAAAGTTGTTCCGTAAAGTTGTTTTGTAAAGTTGTTTTGTAAAGTTGTTTTGTAAAGTTGTTCAGTAAAGTTGTTTTGGAAAGTTGTTTTGGAAAGTTGTTTTGAAAAGTTGTTTTGTAAAGTTGTTTTGTAAAGTTGTTTTGTAAAGTTGGTTGTAACGTCTCGTTTAACGGTTTCTTTTCCGTAACCAGGGGAACACAACTTGGAGGTGGAAGAGGGCACGGAGCAGAAGTTACCTGTTTCCATGGCGATCGCCCACGGCGATTACGTCCCGGCGACCGGTGACAACGACGTCGCCGTGCTGCAGCTCAGTCGTCCCGTCACCTTGAACCGCCACGCCGTCCCCGTCTGCCTGCCGACTAGAGACCTCGTGGAGCGGGAGCTCCTGCCGGTCCGCTACCACACCGTGTCCGGCTGGGGCAAGAGGACCTCCGGGGGCAACGCCAACGAGCCCGGCAGCCTGCCTGTCGCCCCGGTCTCCCCCGTCCTCCGCAGGATGTCCGTGCCCATCCTCCAGAACTCCCAGTGCTCCCAGAGAGCCCAGTTCAACTTCACCGACAACATGTTGTGTGCCGGATACCTGGAGGGGGGCCAGGAGAGTTGCCGCGGAGATGACGGGAGCCCGCTGGTCACCTTCTTCGGGTCCACCCACTTCCTGACGGGCGTGGTCGGCTGGGGGCGGGGCTGCTCGCACCCGGGGTATTATGGGGTGTACGCCAACATGGCCAACTTTGTGGACTGGGTGGAGGACGTCATAGCGACAGACAACGCTTTCGAGATGCTGGACCAAAAACTAGTTTAAACTAAGATGATGTTCAGAAACCAGATTTAATTCTTTACGTGCTTTAATTTTCCTGTAATACTTTGTTTTGTCCTAATGTAAAGAATCTAAAGGTTTTGTTTTAAAAAGTCTGGGATCATCTGCTCTCGAAGTCGCTGTATTTGGCCGTGATGTTGAATAAATGTTACTGATTGAGGACGTTTTCACACATAATAAAGTCTTAATTAATTACACCACATTATTTATAGTCTATTCTTTGGCATAAACAAACATTTTCAAACTTTTAAATAATGAATTAAAGTTGAACGAACGTATTAAAAAGTATTTCCAACCCAAATGTGAGATATTGGTATGAAACCAAACTGGGAGTTCATTTGTTGTACTTTTAGACAAACTGGCTGCTTCTACTTTAAATAAAATACTTCTTCCACTGCTGGAGTTGTGTTTCAGAGTACACATTGATCCGTCTGGACGTCGGCATGTTGAGTCAGAGCTCATTTACTGTAAATGTCTCTCGCTCCTCTTCATTCCTTCACCTCCTTCGTACCAACAGTACGATCCGCCTCATATTCCTGTCTGAGAAACATCTGCTTCTCATCGGCCTTCATCCGAATGCAGCGACACATGTATGAAGGAGAATCAGTATTCAGATCTTAAAAGTACTACTACGCTGTAGAAATACTCTGTCACAGTACAATTAATTAATGGTACACTGTAAAATAAAGTCCTGCATGTATTCTTTAGTGATAAAAACACAATAATAAAGTAGTCTATGATAAAACGTATGAGTACTTTTTACTTTTGGTACTTCAAGTACATTTCCCTGATAGTAATTCACAGTGTTTTCACTTCATGAAAGTTCCTTGTGACCTTTTGGTCGCCTAAAAATGCTTCTTCAGTGTTCGGTTTTATTAAGCTCCTCTGGTGTCACTTCTAGTTGGAAGAATACAAAATGTAGGAGGAAAAAACCAAGATGGAGACGGACAAACACCAAGATGGAGACGGACAAACACCAAGATGGAGACGGACAAACACCAAGAGGGAGACGGACAAACACCAAGATGGAGACGGACAAACACCAAGATGGAGACGGACAAACACCAAGATGGAGACGGACAAACACCAAGATGGAGACGGACAAACACCATGAGGGAGACGGACAAACACCATGAGGGAGACGGACAAACACCAAGATGGAGACGGACAAACACCAAGATGGAGACGGACAAACACCAAGATGGAGACGGACAAACACCAAGATGGAGACGGACAAACACCATGAGGGAGACGGACAAACACCAAGATGGAGACGGACAAACACCAAGATGGAGACGGACAAACACCAAGATGGAGACGGACAAACACCAAGATGGAGACGGACAAACACCATGATGGAGACGGACAAACACCAAGATGGAGACGGACAAACACCAAGATGGAGACGGACAAACACCAAGATGGAGACGGACAAACACCATGAGGGAGACGGACAAACACCAAGATGGAGACGGACAAACACCAAGATGGAGACGGACAAACACTGATGGAGACGGACAAACACCATGAGGGAGACGGACAAACACCAAGATGGAGACGGACAAACACCAAGATGGAGACGGACAAACACCATGAGGGAGACGGACAAACACCAAGATGGAGACGGACAAACACCAAGATGGAGACGGACAAACACCAAGATGGAGACGGACAAACACCAAGATGGAGACGGACAAACACCATGAGGGAGACGGACAAACACCATGAGGGAGACGGACAAACACCAAGATGGAGACGGACAAACACCATGAGGGAGACGGACAAACACCAAGATGGAGACGGACAAACACCATGAGGGAGACGGACAAACACCATGAGGGAGACGGACAAACACCATGAGGGAGACGGACAAACACCAAGATGGAGACGGACAAACACCATGAGGGAGACGGACAAACACCATGAGGGAGACGGACAAACACCATGAGGGAGACGGACAAACACCAAGATGCAGACGGACAAACTCGAGGCTTCAAAAGTTCAGTCCACAAACCAATGGGAGACGTCATTGTGACTACATCCACTTCTCATACACAGTCTATGGTGTCTATACCTATGTCTGTACCTATAACAGCTTGAAAGCAGTGCACTCTGGGACTTGTAGTTCTCTGGTAAAGTTGTTATGGACAGTGTTTTTCTTATCAGTGTAGCATAATATGTTCAAGCTCCAGTGTCTCATCAGATAAGCCCCGCCCAGTCAGATCAGAGCAGATTCAACATGTCAACAGCTCTTCCTCCCCCTCATCCTCCTCTCCCTCCCTCGCTCTCCTCATACCGGTCATTGCCCTCTCTACCACCCCTCCTCTCTCCCTCTCTCCACATTCAGACTCCATTACTTCCACTCAGAACAGTGAGGGTTTTTTTCCTAGCCAAGCTCACGTCCACCCGGGGCCATGTTCTGGTTTCACCGCCTGACCCTCGTCCTCCTGCTGCTGCACCTGACCGCCGCTCACATCGGTAAGTTCTCTCACACCAAAACTTTTACGAGTGGAGTTGGACGAATATGGAATTAAAGTGAGGTAGAAAAGACGCAAGTTATGTGGTGGTGGTGGTGTGGTGGTGGTGGGGGTGCGGGGGGTGGAGGGGGGTAGTGACACTTGACCCCGTCCGGTTTCGTGTGTTGATTTCAACATATTTTTGAACTTTTGAAGACTGACAGCAGCAGAATCCTTTCTTACATCTCATTGGACAAACAGCCCACTGGCTCATCTGTGATTGGTCCAAAATGTAGTTGTGAAAACATTAGAATTTCTGTATGTTATAAGTATGTGGACACATTAACATGGTGACCAATTTGACAATTCATCTGGTAAATCTTGATATGTGTTTAGTAAAAACTGTGACTTGTTTGTGGATCACCAATTTCTTGAGGAGTCTTCCTCTGGGGAACATGAACGTCTGAACCAAAGTTCATGACAATCCACCCAAAAGTTGTCCAGACATTTCACTCAGAACTTTAAATGTCATTCTCATGAAAAGTCCCCAAAATCATTGGGATACATCCTCAGGGAACCAAGAATCTCAGTTTTTTTAATATTTTGACTGGATGAGTGAAACTTTAACCTGCTGGTAGTGATAAATGAAGTCAGAGGATCATCAAAGTCAGTAGGATTCATCCTGAGGGGAACATGAATGCCTGAACCACATTTCATTACGGTCCATCTCATGGTGGTTGAGGGGTTTCAGTCTGGACCAAAGTGGTGTCTCCATCTGACAGAACAACGGGCTTTAGGACATTTTGTTGAAACTTCATGACAAATAAAAGTCTTTGTCTTGCAGTCTTCTTGGAGGGCGAGGCGGCCAGCCAAGTTCTGACCCGCCAGAGACGAGCCAACAGCTTTCTAGAGGAATTCAAACAAGGCAACATGGAGAGGGAGTGCCGGGAGGAGCGCTGCGACTGGGAGGAAGCGCGAGAGATCTTCGAAAACGCCGAGAACACCGTAATAACAAAACACACAAACTGCATCACAACAAGCCTGAAAGAGACTTCAGGAAACCCTGTATGTTAGATAGCACATCCTAGCTTAGCTTAAGATAGCTTAGCACAAAGCCTGGAGCAGAGTGCTAGCTTAGCTCCGTAATAACAACAGTTAGCATTGGAGCTGTTTCTTGGTACTTTGACTGAACAGCTTGTTAGAAAACAAGATCCACATGTAAAGTGTCTCCAGGTTCAAGTTTTAGATCCAAACGTCTCCCCTGAGACACGGAACACATTTAAAGTTGGATTTAATTCTCTGTTTTTCTTTTTTTGCAGAATGAATTCTGGGCCAAATACATTGGTAAGGAGTTCCTTTTGTTCTGACTAATGACTAAACAACCGGATCACTGAGTTAATCTTCTGGAGACACTGACATTTAAATGCACCTTTAAGAAACCAAATCTTAAAAAGGAACCAAATCAAAACAAATCTTTGTCAAAGACTGAAATGAAAGCCGGTTCTGGATGTCGATCACGTGTCAAAGTTTGTGAATATTTCAAACTGAAGAAGTTAAACTGTTTGTCCTGCAGATGGCGACGCATGCGAGTCGCGGCCCTGCGCTCATGCGGGAGTTTGTAAAGACACGATCGGTGGCTACACCTGCTTCTGCCAGACCGGCTACCAGGGCATCGACTGTGAAATCGGTACAGAACCAGAGACCTGAACCTGTTTCTTTAAACCGGATCCTCAATGTTACTGATCTTAATAAACCTGCTGGGTGGTACAAACTCCCACTGCCTGGTCTCACGGTGCCTCCTTTGTCTTTGCAGTTATTCCGGAGCTCTGTGAGAACTTAAACGGCGGCTGTGATCATTTCTGTAACGTGAAGCAAGGAAGCGTTCAGTGCTCGTGTGCCACCGGATACTTCCTGGGACCAAACGACAAATCCTGCAACTCCAACGGTGAGAAAGGCTCCACGTGGTTTTAGTAGTTTTATGTTGAAATGAACCTAGAGAATAAGAACGTTAAAGCGGTGAGGTCTAATAACTGAGCAGGATATGACGACGATATAGAAACCTGCAGCATCACCAGAAGGTCAAAATCTAATATCTGAATAGGATTTCCAAAATGCTTCTGAACTTCACATGAACTCTTGCAGAGCCCTTCAAGTGTGGCGCCATCGTCAGCGGAAACACCCGGACGGTCTTCAGGTACGTGCGTCCGAACACGACGGACGTGAGCGGCACCGACTCCACCGACTCCACCGACTCCTTCAACTCCACCGAGTCCTCACTTCCTGGTGACGGGAACCAAGATCCGTTGCCAGAAAACGCTGTTCACGAGGAATTGCTGGTCCCTAATAGGTCGTCGATGACCCGCATCGTGGACGGAGAGGACTGTCCTCCAGGAGAATGTCCATGGCAGGTAGGGACACTTTCTGAGGACACAATCTAAAACAACATGCCAATGATGATGTCCTCATGTAAGAGAATAAGGAACAATCTAGAGAGAAAGACACCCATGTTTCCTTCAACACCTGAGAGTCCTGTCGGGGTGTCCATTATTGTCTCTAAAGGGACACCTACTAGTCCATTATCACCATTATTGTCTCTAAAGGGACACCTACTAGTCCATTATCACCATTATTGTCTCTAAAGGGACACCTACTAGTCCATTATCACCATTATTGTCTCTAAAGGGACACCTACTAGTCCATTATCACCATTATTGCCTCTAAAGGGACACCTACTAGTCCATTATCACCATTATTGTCTCTAAAGGGACACCTACTAGTCCATTATCACCATTATTGTCTCTAAAGGGACACCTACTAGTCCATTATCACCATTATTGTCTCTAAAGGGACACCTACTAGTCCATTATCACCATTATTGTCTCTAAAGGGACACCTACTAGTCCATTATCACCATTATTGTCTCTAAAGGGACACCTACTAGTCCATTATCACCATTATTGCCTCCACATGGATCATTAGAAGTCCATTACAGACAACCAGAAGACATCTGGAAGTCCACTACAGCAGATGTTGTGTAATACAAACAGATGTCCCATCTGGTCCTCGCAGGCTCTCCTCCTGAACGAGGACGACGTCGGGTTCTGTGGAGGAACCATCCTCAACGAGTACATCATCCTGACCGCCGCCCACTGCATGAACGAAACACGCTTCATCTACGTCAAGCTCGGTAAGTCTGACCAGCCAATCGGCGCACGGTGGTGTTTGAGCTGTCCAACCGAAACCCTTTGTGTCCTTCAGGTGAGTTTGACGTGTTGTTTAATCACGGGGTCGAAGCCACCTACCAAGTAGAAACCATCCTCACCCACAACAGGTACCGGCCGGACACCTACCACAACGACATCGCACTCATCAAACTGGCCACGCCCATCAGGTTCTCCAGGTTCATCCTGCCGGCCTGCATACCCGAGCAGGACTTCGCTGATAAGGTGAACTTTCTTCATGTGACCGTGTGACGTTTAGAGACAAGTATAAACTGTCTCTACGGTAAATATGAAGCTGGTTATTTGGAGACAAATAAATATGAAGCAACAGCTGGTTAGCTTAGCTTAGCATAAAGACTGTAAACAAGGGGAAACTGCTAGCCTGGCTCTGTCCAAAGGAACAAACTCCTCCCACCAGCGCCCCTGAAGCTCACTGATTAACTTTTTATACCTCGTTTGTTCCGTAAACAAAGTCTGGAATCAACAACGTGACAGATTATTTATTTGCTTCTCATAGTTGCTAGGTAACCAGCGTAGACAACAGGAAGTAACCAGCGTAGAGAACAGGAAGTAACCAGCGTAGAGAACAGGAAGTAACCAGCGTAGAGAACAGGAAGTAATCAGCGTAGACAACAGGAAGTAACTAGCGTAGACAACAGGAAGTAACCAGCGTAGACAACAGGAAGTTACTGGTTTAGGAAAAAGTCTGCCACATAATCCCTGAACTCGTTATCGTTTTCACACTTTGTACAAATTAAACAGACGAGATAGCGTGTTAATCTAAGAGGCTAGCTGTTTAGCACTGTTTCCACTCTTTATGCTAAGCTAAGCTGCTCATATTTACTGTGTATGAAGATCTTCTCATTTGATCTGAAAGGACTTCTTCCCTCTTGCAGGTGCTGATGCGGCAAGAGGGCGGCACGGTCAGCGGTTTCGGCCGACTCGGCGAAGGCCGGCAGCCGTCCCCCATCTTGCAGCGCCTCAGCATGCCCTACGTGGATCGGCAGACCTGCATGGAGTCCACCCAGCTGCGCATCTCGGCCCACATGTTCTGCGCCGGCTACGACGCAATAGCCAAAGACGCGTGCCAGGGCGACAGCGGCGGGCCGCACGTCACCCGCTACTCCAACACCTACTTCATCACCGGCATCGTGAGCTGGGGCGAAGGCTGCGCGCGCAAAGGGAAGTACGGCGTCTACACGCAGGTGTCCAAGTACATCGGCTGGATCCACAAGGCCATCGCCAAGCTGACGCCCGCAGGGAAGAGCGGCGGCAGAGCGAGGCGGCACCGCGGCGCCATCAAGAGGCTGGTTCTGTAACAGCGCCATCAAGAGGCTGGTTCTGTAACAGCGCCATCAAGAGGCTGGTTCTGTAACAGCGCCATCAAGAGGCTGGTTCTGTAACAGCGCCATCAAGAGGCTGGTTCTGTAACAGCGCCTCAGAGTTCTTCAGAAACCATCGAGCCGCACTTTGATCCTCGCGTAATCAGCGAGTTTATGTTTTAATGGTTACATTTCAAACGTTTGACAACATTTATCTGTTTAAAGACATTTCCAATATTCTTAAAGCTCCATTAATGGGTGAGTTTGGCCACTAGGGGGCAGCAGAACAAGCTGCGGAACATGTGATGGTTCCACAGGGAACCATCTCACGTTCCTCAGGGCTCGGTTCTGGATCCTCTGTACTTTCTCCCTGGTTAAAGCTGCTTTCTTTGATTGTTTATCAGTAAACAAATCATCTGACAATCAAAAAACATAATACATTTAAAATTTGTGTAAACAAAACAATGTTGGTCTGTTTTCATGTATATTTTATCAGTCACTGTCAGAAATGAGCGTTTAAAGCTGAAATTGAAGCTAAATAAAGAAATACTTCAACAGCAGCCTGATGAATTAAGTTTTTTTTTATGAATATTACATGAATATTCAACATGTAATATTTACTTTCTTATTGGTACATATTATTATTACATATTATTATTATATATTATTACATATTATTATTATGTATTATTACATATTATTATTTATTATTACATATTATATATTATTACATATTATTATTATTCACTGAATTAATAAACGATGTTAGCATTTAGCGTCATGTTAGCATTCTTTATGTGAGTTTTCAAACTTGATGTCCTCTGCATCGTCTGAGTCATGTCTTGTTTACCTGAGACAAACAGAGAGGGGGGGCGGGGGGGGGCTCTGGTTCTGTTTGCTGTGAGGACAAGAGGACAGAGTCCAGAGCCGGGACACGGCGTCCAGCGAGGACAACACGGTCCCCGTTAACCCTTTAACTCCTCATGGACACAGATCGACCGGTTCAGCTGAAAAACACAGTGTGTGTGTGTGTGTGTGTGTGTGTGTGTGTGTGTGTGTGTGTGTGTGTGTGTCATGGCGGTCGGCATCATGTCGGCGTCTCTTCCGTCTCTCTGCCTCCTCGTCTGCTTCCTTCAGGTTCTTACCCGAGGACAAGGTAAGCCCTGTGACCTCTGACCTCTGACCTCTGAGTCCGTTACCTTTAGTTGTTTATGTGTTGAACACATTTCAGTGTGTCGATCAACTATCTTTTCATAAACTGGTCAATCAGGCAGGAAAACGTTAAATCAAAGTGATATTAAACATAAAAACATGAAATATGTTGTAACAATAATTATTCTGTAGTTTTAAGTCATTATGTATTCGTATGTAAGAAATACTACGAGGAAGTATGAAACAGAGTTGATTATACTTATGATTTACATTATAATAAACAGAATTTTGTCTCGAGTGTTTATTATAATAAATAAACCATGATTATCACCCGTCTGCAGTGTTTATTATAATAAATACATAATAGTTTTGACCCGTCTGCAGGGGTCCGGGCTCCCCAGCACCAGGTGTTCTTGAGGTCCAAGAGGGCCAACAGGTTCCTGGTGGAGGAGGTCCTGCAGGGGAACCTGGAGCGGGAGTGCCTCGAGGAGAAGTGCAACTACGAGGAGGCGCGCGAGTACTTTGAGGACACGGCCAAGACGGTCAGACCCCACCATCAATAACAATAACAATAACAATAATCAATAAGCACAAGGAAGTAAACTGCTGTTAACCTGTTAGTTTCTCTTCAGGTCACCTTCTGGTCCGTTTACGTCGGTGAGTTCGTCCTCCAACGCAAAACATAATAAACATAAAACAAAAAACAAAAGAAAGGTTTGGATTTTCTACTCAAAAACTAAACATTTCTTAAATTAGTTTTTACCGTTTCTAAAGAAATGTTATGTTTAAGATATGTTTTATATGAATAAATTATAAATAAATATAAATAATATATAAATAAGAGAGAACAAAGAAATAAAAATAAAAACAAATCTATAAATTATTTCCATTCCAATTTTAGTTTTATTAATGAAGAAACATTTTTATTTATTGATTTAATCTCCATGTCTGAGTGTGTATTGATCTGATGGTGTGACCAGATGGGGACCAGTGCGACCCCCCCCCCTGCCTGCACGGAGGGACCTGCACCGATGGGGTGGGGGAGTTCAACTGCTCCTGCACCCCACCCCACCACGGACTGACCTGTGAACTGGGAGCTCTGGGAGATGGAGGACAGCCGGCCACCGCGCCGCAAGTCACCGCAGCAGGTTTGGACCACGCCCACAGCGACGTAAGCCCCGCCTCTCTTTGGGGGCGGGGCTACTATGAAGCCTCACGGGTGATTGTAGCGAATGAAACATATGGGATGTTTCAGAGCTCTCCCAGTGCCCGACTGCAGGCCCGGCGGTGTGCCACCAGCTGTGCTCGCCGGCCTACAGATCCTTCAGCTGCTCCTGCATGCCGGGATTCAAACTACAGACCGACGGGCGGAGCTGCCTCCCCGAAGGTCTGACGCCAGGAAACACCAGGTTTACCGAACCAGCTCAGACCGGTGGACTAACGGCGTCTTTGTGTCCTCAGTGGCGTTCCCCTGTGGACGACTTCCTGACAAGTTCAACGCCACGCCGCCGATGTGTCGCTCTGGAAGCTGTTCCTGGCAGGTAAGAGGGTCTCAGCCAATCACAGCGAGGCGTCGGCTCATTCTGTTGTATTCAGGGGTGTTTGTTTTGCTGCTCCAGGTGTCCCTGCTGAGCAGCAGAGGGGTGGAGCTGTGTGGCGGCGTGGTGCTGGGGCGCCGCTCCATCCTGACCGCCGCCCGCTGCCTCCTGGCGGGATCGCCGGCCGACCTCCGACCCTCCAACTTCCTCGTGGCAGCCGGTATGAAGTTTATTACCTGAACTTTTAGTATTTTAATATGTGGACAGGTGAGATTTAAAGGGCCGGTGTTCAGTTAGGTAGTTAGGTAGTTAGGAAGTTCAGATTAACACATTTATTTTGACCTTTTTTAAGGTGCAAACTCAGAACGAGAATCTCTGGGGGATTGTAATTGTAAATTATGGGATGTTATTTAAATCTTAAAGTCAAATCATCAAAGAATCTCTTCAATTTGAGCATAAATTGACTTTTATTGTAAAGGTAAAGATCAACTTGATGATATTACGTTATTCGTCTTCCAGGCAGCGGCGATGAGAAGACGCTCGTCCCCGTCCGGGCGCTTCACGTCCACGATGGTTTCCGTACAAACCACCACGACTACGACCTCGCCCTCCTCGAGCTGGCCCACCCCCTTTCCTTCAGCCCCGCCGTCATCCACCTCTGTCTTTCTGACAAGGACTTCAGCGAAAACATCCTGATGCATTCTGGGAGGACTGGTGTCGCCACGAGGCGGGTGGGCGGGCGGACACAGGAACTGGTCTACATGACGCTGGATGAGTGTCGCGTACAGATGAACGTCTCACATCCACTCAGCAACAAGATGTTCTGCATGAGGAGCCAGAATGGACCTTTAGGGACCCAGAATGGACCTTCAGGGAACCAGAATGGACCTTCAGGGAACCTGAGTCGAGCCCAGAAGAGGATGAATGGACTCACAGTGGATCAGAACCAGAATGGACCTTCAGGGAACCAGAATGGACCTTTAAGGAACCAGAATGGACCTTTAGGGAACGAGAATGGACCTTCAGGGAACCTGAGCCAAGCCCAGGAGAGGCTGAATGGACCCACAGTGGACCAGAACCAGAATCCAGCCCACAACGGGACGTCCAACAGAGCAGAAAACTATAACAAGTCAAAGATTCAGAATCAGGAGCCCTCAGAATCTGACCGCCGTTCAAGGTCGGAGGTCAGCACCGGGCGGTGCGGCGGTCTGTTGCCGGGGACGGCGGTCGCCACAGTAGACCGAGGGACGGCGTTCCTGACGGGGTTGATGATGTCATCATCGCCGGGCTGCGATGGCCTGGTGTTCACCAAACTGTCCCGCTACCTGAGCTGGATCAGACCGAGGCTTGAGGCCGCCGAGGATCACGTGACCACACAGGTCAGCCATTATCCTGAGAACCGCTAAACGAGCCACCAGCCGCCGCAGTCATCTTTAAAACCCTTGAACAAATAATCGCCTGATGTAATATAACATACATAGCATGTCAAACAACATTACCAACGATTCTTTTTCTTCAAATACAAAGTGTTATAAAATGATGAATCAGCCGTTATGCTGACGATGTTCTTCTCTTTGTTCATAATAAATAATAAAAAAACAGCTTCATTCAGACTCCAGATGTTTTATTTACATGTGAAAGAGGTTGTGTCACATGACAGGATCCTGATGAGTTTGATTATTGATCATAAATATTGATAAGAGGTTTAAACTGATGAGATCAGCTGATGTTCTAACAGACTAACCTTCTGTTTCTATTGTGAAGTCTGAAGAAGAGCTTTGAGAAAGTTAACTCCAGCTTGTTATAGGATGCTTTTATTGTGAAACTCTTTGACACTGAAACAAGAAGCTGTTCTTGTTTAAATCTCAGCTTCCTGTTTCTTTGACCAATGACTGAGGATTTCTTCTCTTCTTATTCAACTGATGCTCGGAGGATCTTTGTCTCTTTGAACAGCGTTTAAATCTCAATCCACTTCTATTAGTGAAGACACTTTCTACAAAATATAAGATATCTAATAAATATATATATGGCAGCAGCTGTTCAACAACTGGTAGAAAATGAAACACATTGTGGAAATAAAAATCTAAAGCTTTAGAAAAAACAACTATCAAATCTTTTATTTAACTACTTAACAAACAAATTATTTAACATCTGTGCAAAGAAACGCAGAACAAATTAATTATTTTGAGTATGTAGATCATATTTACCATCAGCTGTTTATATTTGAGATGTACGGCTGTAAAAGACTGACTAAAATAAAGACTCCAGTACCCACAATGCACCGCACAAAGCCTCCAGGAAACACAGATGAAGTTAATGTCCATCAGGTTTGTGTTAATAAAAAGAAGAAGTTCAACCAGCATCTGTTTTATTCAACATGTTTTTACAGTTCAAAATAAAAAAATAAAAAAGTGAATAGTTTCCAAAGAGCATCACAGTCAGAGGGGATTGTGGGTAACGTAGTCTAGGAGACTGAGGAGAGCGAAGGGAACGGATTTTGTTTACTGACCACGAGCTTCTGGTGCTGATGGGAGATGTAACCTTTGATGTGACCCTGAGAGGAGACAGAAACCACAGAAGAAGAGTTGTTAGTCTGCTTCCTGTCTTCAGTGTGTGTGTGTGTGTGTGTGTGTGTGTGTGTGTGTGTGTGTGTGTGTGTGTGTGTGTGTGTGTGTGTGTGTGTGTGCTCACCATGTAGATGAGGTTGGCCAGGATACACTGCACCTCATCGAGGTCCACGTCGTCCAGCTGCATCATCTTCATGGCCACCACGAAGGCGTCTAAAGGAAGCTGGTGAGTCCTCAGCAGAAGATACCTGCAAACAGAAGCTGAGGTCAGGACTGGACCTGGACTATCCTGTCTCTGGTAACAGTACCGGTGGGATCCACCAGGAGGACCTGACATCTCCTGCAACCGGTGGATCCACCAGAGACTGGACTATCTGTCTCTTACAGTACGTGATCCCCAGACACACCCAACAACAACCAACCGACTATCCTGTCTCTGGCTACAGTACCGACCACAAAACACCCCAACAAACCACCAAAAAACCCCCACAACCGTGGGATCCACCAGGAGGACCTGGACTATCCTGTCTCTGGCAACAGTACCGGGATCCACCAGGATGACCGACTATCGTCCTGGTAACAGTAGTGGGATCCACCAGGATGAACTGACTATCCTGTCTCTGGCTACAGTAATGGGATCCACCAGGAGGACCACACCCCAACAAACCACCAACCCCCTGACCACCAACCACCCTGGTAACAGTACCGTGGGATCCACCAGGATGACCTGGACTATCCTGTCTCTGGTAACAGTACCGGTGGGATCCACCAGGAGGACCTGGACTATTCTGTCTCTGGCTACAGTACCGGTGGGATCCACCAGGAGGACCTGGACTATTCTGTCTCTGGCTACAGTACCGGTGGGATCCGCCAGGAGTATCTGGACTCACACTTTCTTGAAGAGGTTCCTGTAGGTGATAATCTTCAGCTTCTCCAGGATGAGGAAGATCCCACAGCGGATGAAGAAGGTCTCGTGTTTGGACAGAGCTTCGTTCAGGAGCAGGAGGTTCCCCTCACTGAAACACATTTCACCTGTGAGATCACCTGAAAGCACAATGATGTCACTTCCTGTTGTGTTACCGCCTCTGCTTACCTCACAGATTTGGTGATGTCAGCAAACTGCATGAGGTCGTATTTCCTCAGGAGCTGATGAGTCGGCATGTGACCCTGAAACAATAAGATTCCATCAGATTGGGGGAACCAGTGTGAACGGTCTAATCTGGTCTGATATAAGAATGGTCTAAACTGGTATAAAATGATCTGAACTGGTCTAAGATGGTCTGATCTGGTATAAGATGGTCTAAACTGGTATAAAATGATCTGAACTGGTCTAAGATGGTATAAGATGGTCTGAACTGGTCTAAGATGGTCTGAACTGGTCTGAACTGGTCTAAGATGATCTGAACTGGTCTGATCTGGTCTCAGATGATCTGAACTGGTCTAATCTGGTCTGATCTGGTATAAGATGGTCTGAGCTGGTCTAAGATGGCCTGAACTGGTCTGAGCTGGTCTGAGCTGGTATAAGATGGTCTGAGCTGGTTTGAGCTGGTCTGAACTGGTCTAAGATGGTCTGAGCTGGTCTGAACTGGTATAAGATGGTCTGAACTGGTCTAATCTGGTCTGATCTGGTATAAGATGGTCTAAACTGGTATAAAATGATCTGAACTGGTCTAAGATGGTCTAAGATGGTCTGAACTGTATAAGATGGTCTGAACTGGTCTAAGATGGTCTGAACTGGTATAAGATGGTCTAATCTGGTCTGATCTGGTATAAGATGGTCTAAACTGGTATAAAATGATCTGAACTGGTCTAAGATGGTCTAAGATGGTCTGAACTGGTCTAAGATGGTCTGAACTGGTTAAGAACTGGTATAAAAACTGGTCAAGATGGTCTAAGATGGTCTGAACTGGTATAAGATGGTCTGAACTGGTCTGAACTGGTCTAAGATGGTCTGAACTGGTATAAGATGGTCTGAACTGTTATAAGATGGTCTGAACTGGTATAAGATGGTCTGAACTGGTCTAAGATGGTCTGAACTGGTCTAAGATTATCTGAACTGGTCTAAGATGGTATAAGATGGTCTGAACTGGTCTAAGATGGTCTGAACTGGTCTAAGATGATCTGAACTGGTCTAAGATGGTATAAGATGGTCTGAACTGGTATAAGATGGTCTGAACTGGTCTAAGATGGTCTGAACTGGTCTAAATGGGTCTGAACTGGTCTAAATGGGTCTGAACTGGTCTAAATGGGTCTGAACTGGTCTCTCACCAGCAGCATCTTGACGGGCAGCAGGTAGATGAGGATCATCCTCTTGTTCTTCTGACTGGAACGATGACAGTGATGGAAAGCGTACGACAGGAACTCCTCCGCTGCAGAGACACATTGTATCAATAATCATCATGTTGTTATTATTACTGTTGCTATAGGAACCACTGACTGAAAGGACGACGACATCCAACAATGAGTTAGAAACTACAAAGAGACAGAAGTATTACTACAGTGGTACTACTGTTGTAGTACAGTATTATTACGGTATTTTACAGTATTATTACAGTATTTTACAGTATTATATAGTATTTTATAGTATTATTACGTATTTTACAGTATTATTACAGTATTTTACAGTATTATATCGTATTTTACAGTATTATTACAGTATTTTACAGTATTATATCGTATTTTACAGTATTATTACAGTATTTTACAGTATTATTACAGTATTTTACAGTATTATATAGTATTTTACAGTATTATTACAGTATTTTACAGTATTATTACGATATTTTTACAGTATTATATACAGTAGCGGCCGTGCGTTCCCCCCTCGGCCTTCAGGTCTGTCCTCCACAGTCCTCCCTGAATGAATCCACCTCTTAATACCATCATGATGACGCCATGGCTCTAGAAACTATACATGTAGACAAACGCATCATAACTAGACGTTGCATCACCTTAACGCAGCGTAGTCCGTCTTCAAAATGGCGTTGTTTGTATTTCTGCGACCAAATCTATCTCTTCTCCTCCATCAGCCATTGTGGGTTAAAACAATAACACAAAACAATCTATATCTACACAAATTAACGCTAGCTCCTTCAGGTCGCCACAGGTTGCTAGCTCCGCCTCTCACCAGCGGCATCCAATCAGAAGACGTGCCCGTGCTAACGTCATCGTACGCCTGCATGCTGGCCCCGGTGTCGCCAACTCTAAATCTGATTGGTTAACACCACAGTTTAGATTCCGTTAGCTTTAAGCTACAGACGCCAGCACTGTTGATTCTGAAGGCCTCAGGGCAGAGTTCTTGTTCCCTAGCAACACATGACGGCTGGAATCTGATTGGATAAGAGCTCTGACGTAAAGACCAGCCCTCCGCTCTCCACCTGAGGCTGGAAGCAGCGCAACCAAGAGGGAAGCTATGAAATTAAGAGAATAGACTATGGGGAATAATTTAATACATATTTGTGGAAAAAATATATAAAAATTAAATTTATATATTCTGATGATGTTTAGGCCAGCAGAGAAGGCCTTGCTGGCCCGCTAATGGTTATATAGTATTTTATAGTATTATTACGGTGTTTTACAGTATTATATAGTATTTTATAGTATTATTACGGTGTTTTACAGTACTACTACGGTGTTTTACAGTACTACTACGGTGTTTTACAGTACTACTACTACGGTGTTTTACAGTACTACTACGGTGTTTTACAGTACTACTACGGTGTTTTACAGTATTACTACGGTGTTTTACAGTACTACTACGGTGTTTTACAGTACTACTACGGTGTTTTACAGTATTATTACGGTGTTTTACAGTATTATTACGGTGTTTTACAGTACTACTACGGTGTTTTACAGTACTAACGGTGTTTTCAGTACTTTACAGTATTACCTGGCTTGAAGTCGCTGTCGAACATGGCCTTGCGGCCCACGTAGTACTTGTAGGTGACCTTCTGAGCCGGGCTGTAGTCGCTCTTCAGGGTGGAGGAGTCGATGGCTCTGATCAGAGGCTTACACAGGTGGAGCTTATTGATCTGATTCATAAGGGACAAACAAATATATTTAATCTGCTGAATAATAACAATAACACTGATAGATTTTTTATAATATTAGGACTTTCTTCTCAAAAACATTAACTTAAAACTTAAAAAAATATATTATTCCTTAAAATCACGACTTTTTCTCGTAAAATTCTGCCGTTTCTTGTGTTTGGAGGTTCAGACCTTGAAGTAGATCTTGAAGAGCTGGTTGCTCAGAAACATCATCCCCCACTTCTTGGAGTCCTCGATCCCGGCTCGACTGAGGGCCCAAAGCAGCACCAGGGGTTACACTTTGTTCTGGTCTAGGTTACTCTTCTTCACAGTGATGAATCTCGAAAGTTCGTGGGTTTGGAGTGCGATTCGAAATAGGTATGTGTTGGAAGTGCAGTGTAGAAATACTAGTACTAGTGTGGAAGTACTAGTGTAGAAATACTAGTACTAGTGTGGAAGTACTAGTGTAGAAATACTAGTACTAGTGTGGAAGTACTAGTGTAGAAATACTAGTACTAGTGTGGAAGTACTAGTGTAGAAATACTAGTACTAGTGTGGAAGTACTAGTGTAGAAATACTAGTACTAGTGTAGAAATACTAGTGTAGAAATACTAGTACTAGTGTGGAAGTACTAGTGTAGAAATACTAGTACTAGTGTGGAAGTACTAGTGTAGAAATACTAGTACTAGTGTAGAAATACTAGTGTAGAAATACTAGTACTAGTGTGGAAGTACTAGTGTAGAAATACTAGTACTAGTGTGGAAGTACTAGTGTAGAAATACTAGTACTAGTGTAGAAATACTAGTGTAGAAATACTAGTACTAGTGTGGAAGTACTAGTGTAGAAATACTAGTACTAGTGTGGAAGTACTAGTGTAGAAATACTAGTACTAGTGTAGAAATACTAGTGTAGAAATACTAGTACTAGTGTGGAAGTACTAGTGTAGAAATACTAGTACTAGTGTGGAAGTACTAGTGTAGAAATACTAGTACTAGTGTAGAAATACTAGTGTAGAAATACTAGTACTAGTGTGGAAGTACTAGTGTAGAAATACTAGTACTAGTGTGGAAGTACTAGTGTAGAAATACTAGTACTAGTGTAGAAATACTAGTGTAGAAATACTAGTACTAGTGTGGAAGTACTAGTGTAGAAATACTAGTACTAGTGTGGAAGTACTAGTGTAGAAATACTAGTACTAGTGTAGAAATACTAGTGTAGAAATACTCGTGTAGAAATACTAGTACTAGTGTAGAAATACTAGTGTAGAAATACTAGTACTCGTGTGGAAATACTAGTGTAGAAATACTAGTACTCGTGTGGAAATACTCGTGTAGAAATACTAGTACTAGTGTGGACATACTAGTACTGCATCTGTGCATTTGTGATGCATGTGTGTATTTATGCTGCATGTGTGTATTTATGCTGCATGTGTGTATTTGTACTGCATGCGTGTATTTATGCTGCATGTGTGTATTTATACTGCATGTGTGTATTTGTACTGACTTGTCGCTGGCACACGCTCTGAAGCAGCTCATCAGCTGTTCTGCTGCTTTCTCCAACATCTCCCCCGGCTGACCTTTGCCCTTCTTCTGCAACTGCTGCTCCGCCTGCACACACACACACACACACACACACACACACACACACACACACACACACACACAGGTCAAAGGTCATCCCAGCAGCTGACCTCAGATCAGTCTCTCTGTGTGTGTTTTCTTACGTTGTTGGCGAATATCCTGAGATCCAGCGTGACAGTGAACATCACCGGCAGAGCCCTGAGAGACACACACACACACACACACACACACACACACACAGGACTGAAGCTAACAGTTTCCCTTCACTTACAGTCATTGTGCTAAGCTAAGACACATACTCACCAGTTCTCCTCTTTGTGGGACTGGAAGGCCCTCAGGAAGGACGTGATTGGTCAAGGAGAGATCCACTACTGGTTGGTGTGTGTGTGTGTGTGTGTGTGTGTGTGTGTGTGTGTGTGTGTGTGTGTGTGTGTGTCTCCATCATGAAGGATATTGAACGACGAGCGTCTGGAACTTGTAGGCTTCCACGAAGTCGTGATTGGACACAGCATAGATACACCTGTGACACAAGCACAGTCCTGTTGCTATGGTTACCTCCTCCGCACACACACCTGACTGACCGTCCTACCTGAGGTGGGCGGCGACCATCTCGTCGTACGGCGGCTCCAGGAGCTGCTGGCATTTTTCTTCTGGACTGGCCAGCTGTGTGACACACACACACACACACACACACACACACACACACACACACACACACACACACACACACACACACACACACACACACACAGGTGAGGCCGTATCCTAGCAACCCCTGGGGCTCTACCTGAGGGGGCGGAGCCTCACCTGCAGCCGGGGGTTGACCACGTGCGGGTGCTTGAAGGAGAGCAGCTCGGAGCAGAAGGAGCCCTCGTGGTTGTCAATGGCCTCGTAAACCTGCGGCAGAGAAACACCAACAAAGAAGAGCCGTTTAAAGCTTCGGCAGAGAAACACCAACGAAGAAGAGCCGTTTAAGGCCGCTGCGCCCCCTGGAGGCCACGTGGTGAGCAGCTCACCTGCTGCAGGTACTGGTTGATGGAGACCTGAGCCATGATGCTGCAGCACCTCACCTGAAAACACACAATACTACAGTCACAGTACTTAAACCACAATGGAGGAATACTGTGGTACAAGTATTTCATTCACAATAGTAGTCATAGTAAACATTCTGATATTTGATGTTTTCATTAAGTATCTGACATAAATACAGCTGCAACTCATGAATATTTACATTAATCATCTATTATTCATCTTTCAGTCTATAAAATGTCAGAACAACTGAATATTTAAATGCCTTTGAACAAATATTCAGTGCACAACAATGTAAAAGTTGAATATATTCACATTTAAGAAGCTGGAAACCTTCAAAATAAATATTAAACTTGAACCAAATCAATAAATATTGTTGCCGAATAACGTTCAGTTAATGGATGAATCATACCAGCTCAAAATAAACACAGAGTTTTAATATTAAAGCTAATTATTCACGTGTTTTTACCATTTCATGTATAAACTTAACGGGGCTACGGTTAGTTAGCTTCATGCTAACGCCTCAACTCAGCGACTTCTATGTTTAAAAAACACTTTAAAATTATTTTTTTAGCTTCAACCTGAAACATAAGATTTGTGTAAGTTTAATAAATATACAAAAATGATTCCGTACCTTTTAAAATGAATTTGTAACCCAAAAAGACACGTTTTACTTCAACGAGCTTCAGTTTTGGCTCAACGCGACTCAAAACAACTTCCGGGTCGGTAAAGTCTGCTTCCGATCGTGTTTCAAAATAAGACGCTACGTATTTCAAAATAAATGTCTCCAAAGATAGATTTTACAATGAACTCGTCTTTTTACTATTTAAATGATCATATTGAGTTAAAACTGTAAAATATAGATTGCACATACATTCTATTATTATATAATTAATACATTAAATACAAAAACAGTTAAAGCCAAATAAAAATGTACTTTTTGGAATGTACTTTTGAAAATGTTGTAACAAACACATAGTACAAGAAAAATGGAAGTTTTTATGTGAAAATTATGGTTGTTATTTTATTTATTTATTTAATCCTCAAGCCAAACAGGTAATTTAAAGACCTGTAAGATGTAGTAATACACAGACATACACAAACGATACATCGGTTCCACAATAAACTACTTTTTTTTTCGTGTAATTTAGGATTTTACATACCATCTGTTATTTTTACTGAACATATTAACAGATATATTTCTGATGAAGTGTCATGTTGGAGATAAAGAAGGAAACATTAAATATTACAATCAAACTTCTCCCTTTAAACCTTTATTGACACAGAAGAAAAAACAACGAGTTTCAGATATAAAACTGTAGAATTTAAATAAATGATTCTTTTGATTTATTAACTACTTTGAATTAGAGAAAAGACAACTAACAAGCTACAAGCATTTTAATCTGTTTACTTGAAGCACAGCTGATGGACTGTACATATATAAATATACACAGATTTAACAACAACAACAATGTACAGTACGTTTATGTCAATGGTGACATAACATTATAATATATATTTAGAGTAGAGCTTAAGTGGTGACGACCCATTGATTGTGTCCACCAATCACCAATTCATACAAACTGGGGATACCAACCACTAGTGGCCACCAGTGGCTACTATTAACCACGAGTGGCAACCAGTGGCTACTATTAACCACCAGTGGCAACCAGTGGCTACTATTAACCACGAGTGGCAACCAGTGGCTACTATTAACCACCAGTGGCAACCAGTGGCTACTATTAAACACCAGTGGCAACCAGTGGCTACTATTAACCACCAGTGGCAACCAGTGGCTACTATTAGCCACTAACAGTCACTAGTAAAATCCACGACCAATCACGAAAGGTCGATGGATACCAGTATTTACAAATACTACTAGTTACAAGTAGTCTTCACTTCTCACTAGTAGCCATTCCTTTGTTAAGATTACCAGGTTAGTAGCCACAAATAGCTACTGAGAGCATCCAATATATACCAGTTGGGACCAATAAATTGTAGGCCCCACCAGATACTACTTGCCCCCAATAGATTGTAGTAGCCCTCAATAGATACTACTAGCCCCCAATAGATATTAGTAGCCCCCAATAGATACTAGTAGCCCCCAATAGATATTAGTAGCCCCCAATAGATACTATTAGCCCCCAATAGATATTAGTAGCCACCAATAGATGTTAGTAGGCACCAATAGATGTTAGTAGCCAGCAATATATATCAGTTGCCACCAATAGATGTTAGTAGCAATCAATATATATTAGTTGCCACCAATAAACATTAGCAGCCACCAATATATATCAGTTGCCACCAATAGATGTTAGTAGCCATCAATATATATTA
>JACSYO010001593.1:5000-15000 GCA_016806645.1 Ophiodon elongatus | reverse complement strand
ACAACCAGGGACACAACCAGGGACACAACCAGGGACACAACCAGGGACACAACCAGGGACACAACCAGGGACACAACCAGGGACACAACCAGGGACACAACAAGGTACACAACCAGGGACACAACCAGAGACACAACCAGGGACACAACCAGGGACACAACCAGAGACACAACCAGGTACACAACCAGGGACACAACCAGAGACACAACCAGGTACACAACCAGGGACACAACCAGGGACACAACCAGAGACACAACCAGGGACACAACCAGGTACACAACCAGGTACACAACCAGGGACACAACCAGGGACACAACCAGGGACACAACCAGGGACACAACCAGGGACACAACCAGGGACACAACCAGGGACACAACCAGGGACACAACCAGGGACACAACCAGGGACACAACCAGGGACACAACCAGGGACACAACCAGGGACACAACCAGGTACACAACCAGGGACACAACCAGGGACACAACCAGGGACACAACCAGGGACACAACCAGGGACACAACCAGGGACACAACCAGGGACACAACCAGGGACACAACCAGGGACACAACCAGAGACACAACCAGGGACACAACCAGGGACACAACCAGGGACACAACCAGGGACACAACCAGGGACACAACCAGGGACACAACCAGGTACACAACCAGGGACACAACCAGAGACACAACCAGGGACACAACCAGGGACACAACCAGGGACACAACCAGGTACACAACCAGGGACACAACCAGGACACAACCAGGGACACAACCAGGGACACACCAGGACACAACCAGGACACAACCAGACACAAACCAGGGACACAACCAGGACACAACCAGGGACACAACCAGGGACACAACCAGGGACACAACCAGAGACACAACCAGGTACACAACCAGGGACACAACCAGGGACACAACCAGAGACACAACCAGGGACACAACCAGGTACACAACCAGGGACACAACCAGGTACACAACCAGGGACACAACCAGGGACACAACCAGGGACACAACCAGAGACACAACCAGGGACACAACCAGGTACACAACCAGGGACACAACCAGGGACACAACCAGGGACACAACCAGGTACACAACCAGGGACACAACCAGAGACACAACCAGGGACACAACCAGGGACACAACCAGGGACACAACCAGGTACACAACCAGGGACACAACCAGAGACACAACCAGGTACACAACCAGGGACACAACCAGGGACACAACCAGAGACACAACCAGGGACACAACCAGGACACAACCAGGGACACAACCAGGGACACAACCAGGGACACAACCAGGTACACAACCAACAACCAGGGACACAACCAGGGACACAACCAGGGACACAACCAGAGACACAACCAGGGACACAACCAGGGACACAACCAGGGACACAACCAGGGACACAACCAGGGACACAACCAGGACACAACCAGGGACACAACCAGGGACACAACCAGGTACACAACCAGGGACACAACCAGGTACACAACCAGGGACACAACCAGGGACACAACCAGAGACACAACCAGGGACACAACCAGGGACACAACCAGGTACACAACCAGGGACACAACCAGGGACACAACCAGGTACACAACCAGGTACACAACGAGGGACACAACCAGGGACACAACCAGAGACACAACCAGGGACACAACCAGGGACACAACCAGGGACACAACCAGGGACACAACCAGAGACACAACCAGGGACACAACCAGGGACACAACCAGGGACACAACCAGGGACACAACCAGGGACACAACCAGAGACACAACCAGGGACACAACCAGGGACACAACCAGGGACACAACCAGGGACACAACCAGAGACACAACCAGGGACACAACCAGAGACACAACCAGGGACACAACCAGGGACACAACCAGGTACACAACCAGGTACACAACCAGGGACACAACCAGAGACACAACCAGGGACACAACCAGAGACACAACCAGGGACACAACCAGGTACACAACCAGGGACACAACCAGAGACACAACCAGGGACACAACCAGAGACACAACCAGGGACACAACCAGGGACACAACCAGGTACACAACCAGGGACACAACCAGGGACACATTTTGTTGTTAGCCTGATATTAGCATGCTGTTAGCCTGCTGTTTGTCTGCTTTTAGCATGTTGTTAGCATGGTGTTAGCCTGCTTTTAGCATTTTGTTAACATGTTGTTAGCCTTCTGTTAGTATGATGTTAACTTGTTGGTAGCGTGATGTCAACCTGTTGTTAGCATGATGTTAACCTGCTGTTAGCATGTTGTTAGCCTGCTTCTAGCGTGATGTTAACCTGCTGCTAGCATGTTGTTAGCATGATGTTAGCATGCTGTGGGTAAATGGTCAGTGAGCTCGGCGGCGGGCCCTCAGGAACCTGCCGATGGAGACTCAGAGTCCCTGTGAAGCAGCTGAACTTAACGTCTGGTGCTCGGCTGAGGAGACACTCCTCACTGGAGTCCAGCTGGGACAAACCCTCACAGGGACAAACCATCAGAGGACACAGATGAACCCAGACAACGTGAGAGTCAAAGTCCACATTTAATGAAGTGTCGGGCGGACAGCAGGGCGGCACACAGTCACATCAGGAAGTCGCTTCCTTTAGGAAACCAGTCAACTGAAGGGTTTGGCTGTAAAGTTTTTAATAAAAAGCTTTTCCAGAGAAAATCTCAAAGTCATCAGAAAGGTTAAATAGCTGTGAACAGAAGGGAGAAGGAAGCTGACAGTCAGTTTAAATGTAGGAATCTCTGTGTGTTTAGCCTAGCTTAGCACAAAGACAGGAACCGCTTCGATATCAGAAGATAACAAGACTGAAAATCTGCAGCAAATTAAGTAATTTGATCACAAAATAAAATGAGACTCAATATCAACATAAGATGGGAGGAATGACTATTTATTCACTTCCTGTTCCCACGTGTGAAAGTCCATGTTTTTAAATGTGTTTTTGTTTCTCTGAATAAAACAGGTCAGTGAACGCCCCTCTGGGGAATCTTAAAAAGTCTCCAAACTCTCCAACTAGTAGACTTATCAATTTATAGCATTTTCCATTAGTAGTTTTATCAAATTGTAGTGTTATAAAGTGGAGAATATGCAGAGAACGGACCATGAAAACAAGATGAAACTAATCAACAAACAGTTTTAACAAATAGCTTCAATGCTAGCTGCTAATAAAACCACTGTCTCCTATTGACATTTACATTTCTACACCAGTCTTTGTGCTAAGCTAGGCTAAAAACATCCTGGTATAACAGCGGTTAGCTAGAAACAGCTACCATAACATTTGATATGTGAGCTGTTTGTAGGTAACTGATGCTATGCTTATACTAAATGCTAACTATTTGTAACTGCCACAACATCAACCATGAACAGATAAAATAACAAATACTCCATAGTGGGGATTGTGCTGTTTTGCAGCTACACTGGTTAGCAATTTGTTTGTGCTAAGCTAAACTAACCCATCTCTACTGGACACAGAGAGTCCTGATGCTGAACCAGATGACCTCAAAGGAAAGTCTCACCAGTACTTCAGAGACTTTATTTCCCATCGTAGCAGATTTGATTAAAGACCAACAACATATTCTGGCATTGTTACAAAAAAAGCTTTAAAAACGGTTTTCGCCAAGACATCCATTTTGAAGATTCAGATGATTTATTTATTTATTTTGATGTTAACTGAAAGGGTCTCAGCTTGAGGAGAAGCGGGTTCACTCCACTGATCTGGAAGAGGAGGACCACGAAGTCTGGATGAATAGGCTCCCATGTGGAGGACAGGTAAAGACCCATGTGGAGGACAGGTAAAGACAGACACATCGACCAGCGTCAGTCAGCAACATGTGAGAGCCAATAAGTAGCAAGCAAATATATTAGGTTTTAAATAGCTTTCATCAAACAGGACAAGGAGAATCAGGACTGTCATAAGAAGACAAGCATGGACACACGTTTGGCTTGTTGGGGACAATAAATACAAAACAAGGCTCCAAACCAATCAGAGATCAACACTGTCCGTCCTGTCCACGACACCTGTCTCCAGCCCCACAGGACTACAATAATACATCTGGAGACATGAGGACATGTCTTAAGAGACATCTGAGGGACATTCTGGAGACATTAAGCAGCATCTTAAGAGACATCTGACGGACATTCTGGAGACATTAAGACACGTCTTAAGAGACCAGAGGACCACTGAAGACCTCAGTATGCTTCAAACCAAACGCATTCTTTTCTCCATTTGTATGGTTCCCGGCCTCAGGCTGGATGAGCCATGAGGACTATAGTGACATAGGACCTGGTACCAGGGAGGCTGGATGAGCCATGAGGACTATAGTGAGATAGGACCTGGTACCAGGGAGACTGGATGAGCCATGAGGACTATAGTGACATAGGACCTGGTACCAGGGAGGCTGGATGAGCCATGAGGACTATAGTGAGATAGGACCTGGTACCAGGGAGACTGGATGAGCCATGAGGACTATAGTGACATAGGACCTGGTACCAGGGAGGCTGGATGAGCCATGAGGACTATAGTGAGATAGGACCTGGTACCAGGGAGACTGGATGAGCCATGAGGACTATAGTGACATAGGACCTGGTACCAGGGAGGCTGGACGGCAGAGAGAAACACAACTATTCAGTTTGAAGCGGACCGAGGCCTTCTGTCTTCTCTCAGGTCAGGTGGGAGGTAAAGGAAGCCAATTTGATTGGCTGAACCCAAACTCCAAAGCAACTTTTCCCAAAAGCATCTAATGCTGCATGGGGGGATGGGGGTGTTGTAAAACAGGGACTTATGAGTTCATGCTGTATGGCGTAGTGTGAACAGCCCAGTGCTGTGAGGCGTGAAGCAGATCAAGATGTTTATATAACTGCTGTAAAGTTAACGTCAATGAAAATATTCTCCACAAGTTTCCTCCCCGTTGCCCTCTCCGTGTTTCAGCATCACAGCGGAGGAGAGGAACCGGTTGGGATGGTTCAAAGGTCGCGTAGAAAAGAGTCTGCTGCTCCACCAGGTCGGGTTCAGGTACACTACAAGTGCACGGTAAGGCCCCCAACAGATATGTGTGGTCCAGGTTGGTCCTCACACGGTGGTCATGAGTTTGAGAGAACCCGACCTAAACCGGAGGATCTTCTTCTTGAGGTTGTGAGAGGCCTTGATCTTGACGAAGGCCTTTGCCTGAGCCGGAGTCATGTCCTGCCCTGCCGCTCTGGCCCCGAACTGGCTCCGCCCCCGGCCCATCCCACCGGTCCCGCCGCCAGCCCCGCCTCCTCCGCTCTCCTCCGTGTCACTGGTGGAGCTCTCCTCCATGAGCTCCTCCTCTCCAGACTCGCTGTCCCCAAAGCGGTTCGTGGTGTAGTTGGACCTCTCGTCCTCACTGGTGTCAGCGATGGTGGAGTGAAAGAGAGACGCACACTCGGCCGAATACTCGGAGTCACTTCCTGCCATATAGGCGTAGGGGCTGCCGGCCTGCTGAGCAGGTGGGGGGAGGGCACCCTGAGCGGGGGGGGGGATCAACAGCTCCTTCCTCTGCCGCCGCTGGGTGCGCCTGAACGCCTCCTCATTCGGTGCCTCCATGATCGCACGTAACCGCCGGTAATCGTTCCGCTTATACTTGGGTTTGGCAACGACCACGACCTGGTCGCGTCCGTGATGGTGGTGGTGACCGTGGTGGTTTCCATGGTGATGGTGCCTGGAGGCACCCGACTGCACACTGCTTGTTGCTGATGTTGTCTGTTTGTCCAGAACTTGGCCCTCTGGGATGGGCGCAGGAAGGCGTTTGGTCCTGGAGACGGACGCGCCATGAGCAGCGCCGGCTGCCCTCTTGGAGACTCTAATGTTCACAGAGCCTCCGTCGACCAACAGCCGGCACTTCTTAGATCCGGCCCGGTGGTGGGACCTGTCCCCTCGCCGCTCTGACGAAGGCTCATCGTGTTCAGAGGCCCGACTCGTCCTCGTCGTCGTGGTAGTCTTCATCTTGACCGTCTTCACATTCTTGCGGAGTTTGAAGGTGTGCCGCTGAGTGGGAAGGCACTTAGCATTAACCATGTGACTCCCCCCCCCTCCCCCTCCTCCCCCTCCTCCTCCTCCTCCTCCTGCTTCATCCTGACTCTGGGAGGAGGAACCTCGACTGGCTACCTCGGGCTCTGACCTATCGACCTTCCCTGTCTGGGCAGCTTGTGGAGGCTTCGGGCTGTTCTTGGGAGCAGCTGCTTCGATACCTGGTGGTGGTTTGAGGAGCAGGTCTGGATCACGAGAGAAACATGGCTGCTTGGTCTCTTTGGGGGAGGAGTTGGCTTTGGGATTACTCAGCTCCCTGCAGTCTTGAGGCAGAGTAGCTGAGGACCCTGTTGAGGGAGGAGGAGGCGCCTTGCTGTTGGTGCTCGTATCAACGTCCTTGTTAGTGACAGAGGAGCCTTTTGGGAGGCCGACACTAAGAGGAGAGATGTTCTGGTTGTGTGCCGAGTCGTTGTTGTTCATCTTGAAGCTATTTGGCATTGAGTCTACGCTGCTGCCCTCAGGGACAACGTTCTGCCTCTGAGGAGACGAGTTGGAGGCACCTCCTGCTGGTGCTCCTCCGGTCGGCCCCGAGGGTTTGAATTCAGACCCCCTCAGAGTCCCGAAACTGGACCCCGACAACTGCCTCACACAGAGCCCGGCCTGCCTCAGGATGCTCTTTGACAGGTCAGCACTGATACTAGTCCTGGGTCTGCTGGTCCTGAAGGGCAGGGCCCTGCGCTGCAGCAGACCGCAGATGTAGCCGTCCAGCCGCTTACAGGAAGGAGTTTGAGAGGAAGACGAGGAAGCCGGCCAAGAGGAGCTCTGAGACACAAGGGGAGCGGGATCAGAAGCAGAAAGATGAGAGGATTCTGGTTTGAGTCCTTCAACCACAGCCTCAACACTTTTTAGAAGCCCTTCATCTCTGCCAGGACTTCCGGGACCTCTGGGACCTCCAGGACCTCTGGGGCCTCCGGGGCCTCCGGAGCCTCTGGGACCTCCGGGGCCTCTGGGACCTCCGGGGCCTCCGGGACCTCCGGGGCATTCGGGGCCTCCGGAGCCTCCGGGGCCCACCATCTGCAGGAAGACAGGGCTCTGGACGGCCACGGCATGCAGCGGACTCGGGTAGCGATAAACATCGCTGCCATTTCGGGCCATCAGGTCGCAGTGGTACTTAGACTCCATTGAGGAGACTGGGTCCAGGGGGGCCGGGTGAAGAGCCGACAGCGAGCGGCGGACTGTACCAAAGGACGAGTCATCACAGAGTCCTCCCACCAAACCGTCACAGTCCAAACAGCTGGCCAGCTCATCTGAGGAGAGAGAAGATGAAACCAGACACAGCTCAGGCTTCAGGATGCTCACTGTTATTTTAAGACTCCGGCTAACGGAGGAGGACCGAACGGGAAACACACGCTGAACATCTCAGAGTCAAACATAAACAGTCTAAATGGATCTGAGTTTACTTTGTGTTGCAGCACTTCCTAATGTCAACAGCTGACAGGAAGTTAACTCTGAGCAACGCGGTCTGAAGACAGTCTGCTGAGAGCCGTTAACCCTCCATATTCACCCCTGATCCTGAAGTTAACTCTCCATGTTCACCCCTGATCCTGAAGTTAACCCTCCACGTTCACCCCTGATCCTGAAGTTAACTCTCCATGTTCACCCCTGATCCTGAAGTTAACCCTCCACGTTCACCCCTGATCCTGAAGTTAACCCTCCACGTTCACCCCTGATCCTGAAGTTAACTCTCCATGTTCACCCCTGATCCTGAAGTTAACCCTCCATGTTCACCCCTGATCCTGAAGTTAACCCTCCATGTTCACCCCTGAACCTGAAGTTAACTCTCCATGTTCACCCCTGATCCTGAAGTCAATTCTCCATGTTCATCCCACCAAAACCCCAGATCCTGAAGTTAACTCTCCATGTTCACCCCTGATCCTGAAGTTAACTCTCCATGTTCACCCCTGATCCTGACACACAACCCACCGGACCACAACCACAAGCTCTACTGTCCGTTATGGGAATTTATTCGACTTCCTCCTGGAGCCAAGAGGCTCAACAAACTGGTGCAGCCTGAGCCGCCTCAGACCCGGGTCCAGCAGGGCCTCAGACCCGGGTCCAGCAGGGCCTCAGACCCGGGGACCACCAGGAACTACCATGAACACTATAGACTCCACTATCCATGCTACACTAGCTACACATTATCAATGCTACGCTAGCTACACATTGTACATATGTAACCTGGAAATGAATTAGATACATGTATATATGTGAGTTACATACTGTCTGTTAGCTGTCTGTTAGCTGTGTGTTAGTTGTGTGTTAGTTGTGTGTTAGCTGTGTAGTAGTTGTGTGTTAGTTGTGTGTTAGCTGTGTGTTAGCTGTCTGTTAGCTGTGTCTTAGCTGTGTGTTAGCTGTGTGTTAGTTGTGTGTTAGTTGTGTGTTAGCTGTCTATTAGTTGTCTGTTAGCTGTCTGTTAGCTGTGTGTTAGCTGTGTGTTAGCTGTGTAGTAGTTGTGTAGTAGTTGTGTGTTAGTTGTGTGTTACCTGTGTGTTAGCTGTGTGTTAGCTGTGTGTTAGTTGTGTGTTAGCTGTGTGTTAGCTGTCTGTTAGCTGTGTCTTAGCTGTGTGTTAGCTGTGTGTTAGTTGTGTGTTAGTTGTGTGTTAGCTGTCTGTTAGTTGTCTGTTAGCTGTCTGTTAGCTGTGTGTTAGCTGTGTGTTAGCTGTGTGTTAGCTGTGTAGTAGTTGTGTAGTAGTTGTGTGTTAGTTGTGTGTTACCTGTGTGTTAGCTGTGTGTTAGTTGTGTGTTAGCTGTGTGTTAGTTGTGTAGTAGTTGTGTCCAGCTGTGTGTTAGCTGTGTGTTAGCTGTGTAGTAGTTGTGTATTAGTTGTGTGTTAGCTGTGTGTTAGTTGTGTATTAGTTGTGTGTTAGCTGTGTGTTAGCTGTGTGTTAGCTGTGTAGTAGTTGTGTGTTAGTTGTGTGTTAGCTGTGTGTTAGTTTTGTGTTAGCTGTGTATTAGCTGTGTGTTAGCTGTGTGTTAGCTGTGTGTTAGTTGTGTGTTAGCTGTGTGTTAGCTGTGTGTTAGTTGTGTAGTAGTTGTGTAGTAGTTGTGTGTTAGATGTGTGTTAGTTGTGTGTTAGCTGTGTATTAGCTGTGTGTTAGTTGTGTGTTAGTTGTGTGTTAGCTGTGTGTTAGCTGTGTGTTAGTTGTGTGTTAGCTGTGTGTTAGTTGTGTGTTAGCTGTGTGTTAGTTGTGTGTTAGTTGTGTGTTAGCTGTGTGTTAGCTGTGTGTTAGTTGTGTAGTAGTTGTGTAGTAGTTGTGTGTTAGCTGTGTGTTAGCTGTGTAGTAGTTGTGTAGTAGTTGTGTGTTAGCTGTGTGTTAGCTGTGTGTTAGCTGTGTGTTAGCTGTGTAGTAGTTGTGTGTTAGTTGTGTGTTAGCTGTGTAGTAGTTGTGTGTTAGTTGTGTGTTAGCTGTGTGTTAGTTGTGTGTTAGCTGTGTAGTAGCTGTGTAGTAGTTGTGTAGTAGTTGTGTACCTGCAGACAGCAGGCGTCCATCAGCTTCAGCCATAGAACAGAAACACTCACTGAAGACGGAGTTTGACGAGTTGGAGAGAGAGACAGACGCTCCGTCACTCAACTCATAGAAACCTGGAGAGACAGACAGGAGGAGAAACAGACAGGAGGAGAGACAGACAGGAGGAGAGACAGACGGTTAGAGAGGCAGACAGGAGGAGAGACAGACGGTTAGAGAGACAGACAGGAGGAGAGACAGACGGTTAGAGAGACAGACAGGAGGAGAGACAGACGGTTAGAGAGACAGACAGGAGGAGAGACAGACGGTTAGAGAGACAGACAGGAGGAGAGACAGACGGTTAGAGAGACAGACAGGAGGAGAGACAGACGGTTAGAGAGTCAGATAGGAGGAGAGACAGACGGTTAGAGAGACAGACAGGAGGAGAGACAGACGGTTAGAGAGACAGACAGGAGG
>JACSYO010001592.1:62500-67807 GCA_016806645.1 Ophiodon elongatus | reverse complement strand
ACGTAACTATATAACGTAACAATATAACGTAACTATATAACGTAACAATATAACGTAACTATATAACGTAACTATATAACGTAACTATATAACGTAACAATATAACGTAACTATATAACGTAACTATATAACGTAACAATATAACGTAACTATATAACGTAACAATATAACGTAACTATATAACGTAACTATATAACGTAACTATATAACGTAACAATATAACGTAACAATGTAGCATAACAACGTAACTATATAACGTAACTATATAACTTAACAATATAACGTAACTATATAACGTAACAATATAACGTAACTATATAACGTAACTATATAACGTAACAATATAACGTAACTATATAACGTAACAATATAACGTAACTATATAACGTAACTATATAACGTAACTATATAACGTAACAATATAACGTAACTATATAACGTAACAATATAACGTAACTATATAACGTAACTATATAACGTAACTATATAACGTAACAATATAACGTAACTATATAACGTAACAATATAACGTAACTATATAACGTAACTATATAACGTAACTATATAACGTAACAATATAACGTAACAATGTAGCATAACAACGTAACTATATAACGTAACTATATAACTTAACAATATAACGTAACTATATAACGTAACTATATAACGTAACTATATAACGTAACAATATAACGTAACTATATAACGTAACTATATAACGTAACAATATAACGTAACTATATAACGTAACTATATAACGTAACTATATAACGTAACTATATAACGTAACAATATAACGTAACAATGTAGCATAACAACGTAACTATATAACATAACAATATAACGTAACAATATAACGTAACTATATAACGTAACTATATAACGTAACTATATAACGTAACAACGTAAAGTAACAACATTGAACAACGAATGAGTGAACTTTCACCAACAATCAAAGAAAAGTCAACAGATTGCCGAGGATCCGTCCTCTGGGAGCTTAAATGTTGGGACTGAATTTCATGGCAATCCATCAAATGATTGATGAGATATTTCAATGTGGACCGAAGTAGGAAACAAGGCGACAGCTAGATTTATTGTGTTGTTTCTGTAACGATGAAGCTCTGTCATGTGACGGTGAACTCCATTTCCCATCGTTTGTCTTCTGCTCGTCTTTGCATCGTGTCATGATGTCGTTTGTGTTCTGAAAACATATTAAATAAAGTAATGCTCAGAGGACGGTGTAGTTAGTGGAGCGTTATGATCCTCAGAGTTTGAGGGGTCGAGGAGGCCCTTTCATCCCTCACCTTTCATATCGTACGTCACAGAGCTCAGTCCGATAAGGTCAAACAGCAGCTTATCGCACCGCGTGACCTTTACCCCCCGCGCTCTCAGCACCAATGAGGACGCTGCCAGGCGGCCGGCGGCCAGACGTCGATGACATGCCGGAGACGCACCGGAGCACCGCCTGTCATCAGAAGCATCCAGAGGGAGTTCAAAGTGACTGTGAGTCATCAGCGAGCACAGCGTGGGAACAGAGGAGGAAGAGGAGGAACAGGAGGAAGAGGAGGAAGAGGAGGAACAGGAGGGGAGAGGAAGCACACCTACTGACCTTTACCTCCACACACACTCACTCCTACACCTTCCTCCACAGCCATTCATAAACTGAAGCCACGCAGCCTCAGGTTCTCTCACGGCCTTCAGGGTTCATCCTCAGGGGAGCAGGAATACGGAGATCGATCGTAAACTTTGAGTTTCTGTTGCTGAAGTGGACATTTGTCCTGAGGGGGGTTGAGATGAGTTAAGAGAACCGGTTCTTGAAAAGTTTTGAAGGTTTCACGTTTGTTTTCCATTAAAAAAGCACATTTTTAAAGATCTTTCATCAGCTGAAGAGTCAGATGTGAGAAAGATGAACGCTCAAAGGTTTGGTGGAATAAAGAATACGAGTCTCTCAGGTGTGTGGTTGGTGTTGGACCTTCAGCAGAAGGAGTACCGGACCCGCTCCGGCCGGTATCTGATGTCCTCCATGTTTCCACCCTGAAGTCAGGAATGTGTCCTTAAAGCTCATTTCCTCCCAGGTGGAGGAGCCCAGCCCGGGAGGAGCCACATGTCGGAGCACCATCGATGGCGTCGCGGCCGCCGGCGCTGAGCGGGCCGCGGCCTCGGCCGGACCGGGTTTAATGAAAAGTTGGGATGGATGTCAGAGGGGGTTCAGAGGAAATGCCTTGATCTGAGAGGCCTGCACTGAATTATGGGCCGGCGTCGGACACATCTGGAGCCCGAAGCAGCTTCCAGAGCTCCAGATGGAGGAGGAACATCTGCACTGCTCTTTATTGGAGGACGTTCTCAGGGTCAGGAATGCAGAGGAGGAGCGGGTCGGGGTCGGGGTCGGGGTCCCGGATGAGGTCCTGGATCCCGGTGAAGAAGGTCCATGGTCTTCATCCAGGAGGTCTGTGGTGATGAAGAGGAGCTTCACTAAATCTTCCTCCACTCATCGTCTCTTCGTTTCCTCGCGGGTCGTTTGTCATCTGTTGTCGGGCGGCCGTGACCTTTGACCTCTGCAATCTTTCTACAAATGACTTGTAATGGACTTGGTCTCATTGTGGACTCAAAGCCGAGAACCTGCTGCTTTCATCACGAGAAGACGGAGTCTGGGAAACGTCTGAGAGAGCAGCGGGTTCTGGGTCAGCTTCTAGAAGAACCCGCATTCATTTATGGGATATCACCGTTTATCTTTACAGAAGAACTCCTGAGTTCAGCAGGGACAGACATGTTGTGAAGGTGTGATGAAGATGAAGGTGTGATGAAGGTGAAGGTGTGATGAAGGTGAAGGTGTGATGAAGGTGAAGGTGTGATGAAGGTGAAGGTGTGATGAAGGTGTGATGAAGGTGAAGGTGTGATGAAGGTGTGATGAAGATGTGATGAAGGTGTGATGAAGGTGAAGATGTGATGAAGGTGTGATGAAGGTGAAGGTGTGATGAAGGTGTGATGAAGGTGTGATGAAGGTGAAGGTGTGATGAAGGTGTGATGAAGATGTGATGAAGGTGTGATGAAGGTGAAGATGTGATGAAGGTGTGATGAAGGTGAAGGTGTGATGAAGGTGTGATGAAGGTGTGATGAAGGTGAAGGTGTGATGAAGGTGTGATGAAGATGTGATGAAGGTGTGATGAAGGTGAAGATGTGATGAAGGTGTGATGAAGGTGAAGGTGTGATGAAGGTGTGATGAAGGTGTGATGAAGGTGAAGGTGTGATGAAGGTGTGATGAAGATGTGATGAAGGTGTGATGAAGGTGAAGATGTGATGAAGGTGTGATGAAGGTGAAGGTGTGATGAAGGTGTGATGAAGGTGAAGGTGTGATGAAGGTGAAGGTGTGATGAAGATGTGATGAAGGTGAAGGTGTGATGAAGGTGAAGGTGTGATGAAGGTGTGATGAAGGTGAAGGTGTGATGAAGATGTGATGAAGGTGTGATGAAGGTGAAGGTGTGATGAAGATGTGATGAAGGTGTGATGAAGGTGAAGGTGTGATGAAGATGTGATGAAGGTGAAGATGTGATGAAGGTGAAGATGTGATGAAGGTGAAGGTGTGATGAAGGTGAAGGTGTGATGAAGATGTGATGAAGGTGAAGATGTGATGAAGGTGAAGATGTGATGAAGATGTGATGAAGGTGAAGATGTGATGAAGGTGAAGATGTGATGAAGATGTGATGAAGGTGAAGATGTGATGAAGGTGAAGATGTGATGAAGATGTGATGAAGGTGAAGATGTGATGAAGGTGAAGATGTGATGAAGATGTGATGAAGGTGAAGATGTGATGAAGGTGAAGATGTGATGAAGATGTGATGAAGGTGAAGATGTGATGAAGGTGAAGATGTGATGAAGATGTGATGAAGGTGAAGATGTGATGAAGGTGAAGATGTGATGAAGATGTGATGAAGGTGAAGATGTGATGAAGGTGAAGATGTGATGAAGATGTGATGAAGGTGAAGATGTGATGAAGGTGAAGATGTGATGAAGATGTGATGAAGGTGAAGATGTGATGAAGGTGAAGATGTGATGAAGATGTGATGAAGGTGAAGATGTGATGAAGGTGAAGATGTGATGAAGATGTGATGAAGGTGAAGATGTGATGAAGGTGAAGGTGTGATGAAGGTGAAGATGTGATGAAGGTGAAGATGTGATGAAGGTGAAGATGTGATGAAGGTGAAGATGTGATGAAGGTGCGTGAACTATGGAAACATTCCCAGCATGCACCTGGATCCCAGTGCTCTGAGGAAGCTCTGGTCCCAGAGAGCTGCATGGAGGTCTGGCTTCAGCCCACAGCCGGTTACTGCCCTCTAGTGGCCGCCGGCTGCAGGTGCTCCTGGGAACTCACCATCAGGGCAAATCACCATCAGGGCAAATCATCACCAGGGCAAATCACCATCAGGGTAAATCACCATCAGGGCAAATCACCATCAGGGCAAATCACCATCAGGGCAAATCACCATCAGGGCAAATAATCACCAGGGTAAATAATCACCAGGGTAAATAATCACCAGGGTAAATAATCACCAGGGTAAATAATCCTGGGCTCCTCATGGAGACGTGTCGTTGTGTTTCTTTTGACCTCGGTGTAAACTGACCTTGACTCGAGTCGCCTCTCCATGTTCCTGGTGTTGTTCCTCTAGATAATGTCCAGGACCCTGGAACCCGGCCCCAGGCCCGGCTCCTGGCCCGGCCCCTGGCCCGGCCCCTGGCCCGGCTCCTGGCCCGGCCCCTGACCCGGCTCCTGGCCCGGCCCCTGGAGCTCCGTGAGGCTTAATGACCCTTTCACACCTCCGTGTTAGGCCCCGCCCCCTCAGCCCGGTATGAAGGGCCGGGGCCGCTCAGCTGTGACGGGACCCCCCGAGAGGGGACCCCACCCTGCACTGACACTCATCTCCTCTCAGATCGCTTGAGTGTGACCCCCCCTCCCCCCTCCCCCCTCCCCCCTCGGCCCCGGGCCCCGGGCTTTGTTGGCGTGTCACTGGGTTCTGGAGTGGGCCACGTGCGACCAGTGGGCCGAGACAAGTGGCCCCATACACGACGTCAGCCGGCAGGACGGCGCTCTGTGGAGCGAGGACCCGAGAGCCTGATCCGCTCAGGGGCCTCTGGGGGGATGAGGTCATCACAAAGGGCCCGAGGGGGGGCTACATCTGGGGGGCCGCGGGCCGAGGCGCTGCTCGGGGCCGAGGCGCTCACTCGTGAGCGGCTCGTGCAGGTTGAGTGCTCGAGAGCTCCTGAGCAAGAAAGAGAAAACTCAAAGGCTCAGAGGGATAATCTGAGGGGCCG
>JACSYO010001592.1:57500-60000 GCA_016806645.1 Ophiodon elongatus | reverse complement strand
GCAAAAACAGTGTTTATATAACATATATATATATATATATATATATATATATATATATATCTATATATATATATATATATAGATATATATATATATATATGTGTATAGCTGCTTTTTACTTTTATATATATATATATATATATATATAAATATATATATATAATTTGTTACTTGTATATATAATCGTAAAAATAAGCAATATATATATATATATATGTACATATTGCTGCTTTTTACTTTTAAGGATCTAAATACTTCAATAAATACTTCAATAAATACTCGTTTATTGTTTTAAATCTAAAGATTTGGATCCCAAAGAAACTGCACGTTGTAGAAATGATGAATCAACAATAAAGTATTAAAGTATTCATAAGATGATTAATGATGTTCATAATGATGTTTGTTGTTGTTTATGATGTTTCAGGGAGAAACACTTGTTGTTGTTTTCTAGTTTGTCCACAAGAGGGAGCCGTTTTCATTTATTTTACAAATATGAGTCTAAATCCTAAACTGGTTGATTATTATTCTCACCACGTTTCAATAACTTCTGATCTCATATTAATATATTCATATTTATTTATTCACATATTTATTTTAGAACTCAATAAACTTTAAAATAGGAAAAGATTGAACTGTTTATTCGAAATAAAACAAATCTATAAAACTCATCTGATTCCCTTTTGAATATGTGTTTGATTTTATTATTATTATTATTATTATTATTATTATTATATACAATAAACACATCTATCAGCTTTTTATTCAACAAACATCTGGATGAAATTGAGATATTATATTTTAAAGGATTAAAGTAAAGCAGTAAAACTTTAGAAATTATAAAATATTATCGATAAATAATGTCGAGTCATAACTCTTCTTCATATATATTTAAATTAAAACCAACATATTAATTCATAAATCTTCTTTCTAATGTGTTCAACATGATTCTTATTGAGCTGATAAATACCTGCAGTTCTCTCAGACCACCAGCAGGTGTCGCTGTTTCACCTGAAATCAACTTCCCATCATGCACTCCGATGTCTGAGCTGCGTATTGATCCTGGAATGAAATCATATATAATAAGAGCATATTCTGTATTAAACAGAACCGATTTATTTATGATATTGAATCTACATTAAATACATTTTACTGTCCTTTAAATACGAATTAAATTAAATTTAATATGCGGTTAATACTTACAAATATATTAAATATAAGTACATCGTTTTAGCTCCTTAGTGTGTGTTTTTTTATGTGGAATAATATTCTTAATATTTCTTCAGTTTTGCTGCATTATGTCATTCAAACATCTTTAATTTAAAGTTGATTAATAATATATTAATATAAAGCAATATGTTCAGTAAAATAAAATAATATTCAGTTTGTATTTAGACATTTTAGAAAATGGGTGAGTCGCACAGAAAACTCTCCCTAAATATGAATCAATATGTTTGATTCCTTCAACCTTTATTTAAACAATCGGGACATTAAATAAAACACAATAAAAGTAAATAAAATATAAATATTACTAATAATAATTCCTGTTAATAAAAGTGAGATTTAATCCGTTTAAGAGAAATTAAAGATTATTTTAAATTATCTGTTGAATATCGAAATGATTAATAATCTGTACATTATATAGAAGTTATGATGAGGAGGGGGAGAGGGGGGGGTCAGAGAGGAGGAGGAGAAGTTGGGAGGAGGAGGAGGAGGAGGAGGAGGAGGAGGAGGAGGAGGCGGTGAGAAGCTCCGCAGCATCCCGCTAAAGTTCCGTCTCCTCACTTGTTAAAGTCTCCTCCGTGTTTGAGCTCCGGATCCCGGAGGAGAAAGACCCGGTCCCGGTCCCGGTGCCCGGCCCCCCCGCCCCCCCTCTCATTCGGACTAACTCCTGCAGGACGCCGCGCGGACCTCCTGCTGATGGACTCCGGCTCTGCACCTCCTTTTCTTCTGGAAGTTTCTCTCTGAGGAGAGAGGAGAAGTTTGAGGAGGCCGAGGAGCCGAGAGGAGCGCAGCCGGCCGACAGGAGCCCGGCACGGGGCGCGCGGGGTGAGTGGCTCGGCCATGTGCTCCGGCTCCATGCGGCTCCATCACACCGGCTCATGGATATTAATATTATTATTCATATGGGCTGTGATGCAGCTCCTCCTCCTCCCCATTATTATCATCATTATTATCATTATTATTATTATTACAATTATCATTATTACTATTATTATTGTTATCATTATTGTTATTATTATTATTATTATTATTATTGTTATTATTTAAAAGCTCACTGTGATATTAAAGTGAAGCTTTCTGCAGAAACAACCTCCTCTTATTATTATTATTATGTTATCATTAAAATAACTAAAATCATTTATAAGCGTGCTCATGTAAAAAGGCCTCTCTCACACACACACACACACACACACACACACACACACACACACACACACACACACACACACACACACACACATTAAAATAATTAAAAAGACAAATGTCAGTAAAAGTAAAA
>JACSYO010001592.1:37500-52500 GCA_016806645.1 Ophiodon elongatus | reverse complement strand
TGGGGCAGTTTTACATGTTTCTTCACATGCTCTTCTTTAATATTTGAACAAAGGATGAGAGGAACAGAGTTTCCACAGGGACAGTGAACAGAACAACCTCCAGGATTCACAGCGTTTTAACGTTTGTTACGTTTTGGTCTTTTATGCTTTTAGGAGTCATTTTCAAGCTCAACGTTTGGTGGTTGAAGAATCTTCTGCTCTTCTTTTGCTATAAACTGATTCTTTTTTGTTGTGTAGCGCCCGACGTGTAGCGCCCGACGTGTAGCGCCCGACGCGTAACTCCCAACGCGTAGCGCCCGACGCGTAGCGCCCAACGCGTAGCGCCCGACGCGTAACTCCCAACACGTAGCGCCCGACGCGTAACTCCCAACGCGTAGCGCCCGACGCGTAACTCCCAACGCGTAGCGCCCGACGCGTAGCGCCCGACGCGTAGCGCCCGACGCGTAGCGCCCAACGCGTAGCGCCCAACGGCCAACGCGTAGTGCCCAACGCGTAGCGCCCAACGCGCAGCGCCCAACGCGGCGCTCAGCGCAGCGCCAGCATAGCGCCATGCGTGCGCCAACGCCAACGCGTAGCGCCCAACGCGGCGCGCGTAGCGCCCAACGCGTAGCGCCGCGTAGCGCCCAACGCAGCACGCAGCCAACGCGCAGCGCCCAACGCGCAGCGCCCAACGCGCAGCGCCCAACGCGCAGCGCCCAACGCGCAGCGCACAGCGCCCAACGCGCAGCGCACAGCGCCCAACGCGTAGCGCCCAACAGCCAACGCGCAGCGTGGAAGACGAGGGAAGTTAAAGGACGTACGTGTTAACGGCTGCATGTAAACAGTAATATTTATTTTTAGGAATAAAGGAATTGAATTTGATTCTAAACTGAAGCTCAACTCATCCGCTTGCTTTTTCACACATTTGGTCATTTTCAATATCAGCTGCTGACTTTTTTAATCTCCTCTCTCCTAAAATAAAGCCTCCATAACTCTTCCTCCCTATCGGCGTGTTCCTGTAAAGACACGTATTTTAATCTGAAATGAACAAGAAGCACCGATTCAGATATCAGGGCTAAAAACCACAACCGTCTGCCACAGCGTGGAGACAGAGCAATTACTTATGGGCGTAATATGCATTATTATTCGTGTTGCCGGGCCCTGATAAGTGAATATGCAGCATGAGAGGGAGGCAGATGAGACCAGGTCCTTGAACTCGCAGCGTCCCTCTGAATATACGGCTGCTGGTTTTATTCCCGTGTTGGCTGCAGGATTCCTGTCACCTAAGTCATGCCACCTCCGTAACAGCCCGCCCTGTTTTATATTCCCGTCCCGCGTTATTTATTCACAACAATTTCCCCTCTATCAAAGCACACGGCTAATGCCGAGTTTTAATATGTTATTTACACATAAAAAAACAAGCTATTTACAGCGTGCATGTGTGCAGAAGGCAGGAAAATGAATGGGCCCCGGCGCCCCTACTCCGATCTGTTGTATCACAGTTTAACAATCTGGATTGCTAATAGAACCATTTATCACGGAGCGGTCATTTGTTTTATGTGAGCGGCCCCGGGGCCCCGTTCCCAGAGGCCTATGGAAATGTGGGAGCGTATAATGAAGCTCAAGTGAGAGTCACTTTGTTTAAAGAGTGGATCCGACACGCGGGGACTCAATTAGGACGGACGCAGGTGGCTCCGGTCGCGCCCCGTCCACGCCGCCGCCGACGGAGGTGCTCCAACAGGAAATAAAACCTCTGGCACGCCGTCTTTCTGGGATGTCAGCTCCCAACAAAAGGGGGACTCGGCTGGCGGGGCCCGCCACTCTGCTGCCCACTAAATAGATTCAAATGAGCGCTTGTATTTCCTGTGACAGCACGCATCTGTCTGCTGGTTCAGGCCCCGCTGGTAATAACCAAAGGTATTTAGAGAGCAGGGAGAATGATGCATGTGTCAGAGCCCCCTCTGTTCCTACACATATAAAGACTTTTCTTTAAATCCGATTGGTTAAATGGAGAGTTATTGCTTTTCGCAGGAAACCCATCCTTCTTTTCAGTCCTCGGGACTCAACCCTGATTGGCTCCCGACGCTTCATGGAAATCCTCCATTTGGAAACCAATCAGAGTCCAGTTTTGGAAGAAAATAGCAACGTCTTTGAGCCAACAAAGGGCCGTTCTGGAGCTTTCAGCCATGTCACATGCTCTTCACCAGTCGGTGGTGTTTTCCTACTTTCAGGTTTTTTTCCGAGCACCTCAAGGACTTCTCGTCTCTGGCATTTAGCAGCAGTTCTGGAGCTTTCGATCACATCAGATTATCTTCGACATCAGTTTCCTCGACTGCATTTAAAGGAAGAATTCTTCTCCAGCTCCATGGACTGATGATTATTGAGGTATTTGAGGTATTTGAGGTATTTTAAAAACCTTGAAAGCCTTCCCCGCTGCAGAGGAAGCTCGGTCGTGGGTAAACTAGGCCACAGGAAGCGACCGGCTGCTGCTAATGATTTGATTAACTGGCTGTGGAGGCTCATGACATACATCCAGCTCAGAGTGAGTTTGTCAGTTCAGAGGGAGATTGATGTCCCTCCCTCATCCCTCATCCCTCCCAGGTCTTTCTGCTGAGTCTGGCTGGTCCGCAGGGACGGTGCCCAAGTACTTAGCACCTCCTAGTCTGGGGTGGGGGGGCGCGGGGGGAGCGCTAAACAGACTAAACAAACACACATCCACACTCTACATTTACGCTTTAAAATGCATTGCGTTCACACTACTCCGGGGTTTTGGAGCCCTAAAACGGAGACGTTTGAAAAAGACGCCGTTTTAGTCACGGTGTGTCCTTCCCTAAATCTATACTATATCTATATATATACATATATGTATATATATACACATATACATATATATACACTTATACACTTTACTAGCAGCTGTGCAGTTAAATTCTACATTTTATATTCTACTACCGACATGAGGAGGAAGCAGCTGTTATTGGAGCGGTTAGCGAGTGGCGCGGTTAGCGAGCGGCGCGGTTAGCGAGCGGCGCGGTTAGCGAGCGGCGCGTCCAGCGGTGGTATCAAACCTGAGGAGCGGACGTCTGAAGTCACGGTTTGAGGCTTTGAGGAGAACGGACACAAAACAACGAACACAAAAGGACTTTTCTTATTCATGATTATTTATGTTCTGCACAACTATTGTGACGTTCATACAGAAACTGTAAAGGAACAAAAGCACAAATGCTCTCCAGTACGACATTCAGACACCAGCAGAGCTACGACTGAGACAACATAATCTAATAAACTTTAATATGTAACTGTTCATTTTAAAGTACATTTGATGACAGAGAGAAAGATCTGCAATCTTGTGACTAAGTTTGAAAAATAAAACTTAAGATCTCATGTATCAAGCACGCCCTTTAATTATTAAAGACACCATTTACATCGGCGGAGGTTTTACTGCTTGACAGGCGTTCTGTGAATGATGAGTGGAGGAGGAGCTGAGGGTCTGGATGAGGTCTGGCTAAGAGTCCTTTAAGAGGAGGGACGCACTTCTTTATTTGCTGGACTCTGAGTAATTGATACTCCGCTTCCACCGCCACTCAGGGGGTCAGCATCCACCTCCTGCTCCAGGAGGACGGCCACTAATCTTCAGGAGGAGGAGGAGGAGGAGGAGGAGGAGGATAGACCCCTGACATTAGGACTTAGTTGTACGTCAGACACACAGTCACAGATAACACAATAAACATGTCGGAGGATTTTTATTTGTTTTTAGAAATCTACATATTTATCAGCCAAATCAAATAGTTTACAGGATATTCAACCTTTGTTTTTTTATAATACATTTAATACTTGATTTGTTTCTTTATGGATATTGTATAAAGGTAATAAAGTAGTTTATGAATATGAGATATGAGTTTACAGATGATAAAAAGCCCTCCTCAGAATAGTGGAGTTGGTTTTTTATTATTTATTTACATGCAGTCTGTCAGATAAAGTTAATTTGTCCTCTTGACACTCTGAAGTGGATTATTTTACATTATTACACATTTAAACCAGAATTAGAATCCCTGAACATATTGATTTGATCTTTTGAAGGAGCTTCCTTTCTGATTGACAGCTTAGGAACATTTAGCTTCATGACTTTCCAAGATGTCCTCTTGTTTTTTCTCAGATGTGGACGTTTTCTTTTCTTCCTCTATTTATAGAGCCGTTGTAGATTACTGGATAAATACTCTCTGCCCTCACTGGCTCTTTGAGGAGAGTCATTAAGGGAAAAACCCTGACCCAGATATTCCACTAGAAACATATCCTACATATGGAAAGTCAAGCTGGGAATATCCTCACATTTCAATCTGTTTTACTCCAAATCACCTCACAAGGGCTCGTGAATCATCAGGGGAGTAAAACCCAAACTTTGGGAGTTTTAGTGCTTTGTTCTTCACGTTAATCCACATTGTAGCCCAATAAAAAGACATGTAGAATATCCTTTATGGAGGATTGACAGGAGGCTGAAGTGTACGTGAAGATATAAACAGATTAAAGGAGGTGTGAAGTCAGTGAGGACCCTTAAGTACTGTACTTCCTCCTTCACATCCTCATTAATCCAGATTAAACAGTGACTTCTGAAGTGAAGCTCACGCTGGATAAACTGTTTGTTTCAAACAACATTTATCAAAGTGTGTTTCACGAGCTCTCGCTGCAGTGCCATGTCCCCGAGACACGGAGCTTTTCCTGCACTGAAACAACGGGCCACGTTCCTCCAGATCTCAGCTGAGGGGAGCCAGAGATGTAGGTCTGTCTGAGAGCATCAGGCCCAACGCTGCCCCACCTTTCCATTTACGCTGCCCCACCTTTCCATTTATGCTGCCCCACCTTTCCATTCACGCTGCCCCACCTTTCCATTCACGCTGCCCCACCTTTCCATTTACGCTGCCCCACCTTTCCATTCACGTTGCCCGACCTTTCCATTTACGCTGCTCCACCTTTCCATTTACGCTGCCCCACCTTTCCATTTACGCTGCCCCACCTTTCCATTTACGCTGCCCGACCTTTCCATTTACGCTGCCCCACCTTTCCATTCACGTTGCCCGACCTTTCCATTTACGCTGCCCGACCTTTCCATTTACGCTGCCCCACCTTTCCATTCACGTTGCCCGACCTTTCCATTTACGCTGCCCCACCTTTCCATTTACGCTGCCCCACCTTTCCATTCACGCTGCCCCACCTTTCCATTTACGCTGCCCCACCTTTCCATTTACGCTGCCCCACCTTTCCATTCACGCTGCCCCACCTTTCCATTTACGCTGCCCCACCTTTCCATTCACGCTGCCCCACCTTTCCAGTTTACTGTACGGGCTCCTCTACTGGTTTAATTTCTGTCTCGTAAAAAACATGTTGCATGTAAATCTCTTTTATATTTCTGAGAACTTGTGACGTGTGGTGGGAAGCTGGGAAGTGGTCCTACACAAACTCAATTTATGCTAAGCTAAAGCTAAAAGTGGAATCTGAGCCGGTGTGATGGACGGAATAAAAACCTGCTGCTCTGGATCACTTTAGTATTTTCTAGCAGCAACATGAAAGTTGTTCTGAACGTCGGAAGGCACTGTAGATCTTTCCTAAACATGACATGACACTGAGGGAGGAGGAGGAGGAGGAGCAGCAGGAGGAGCCTCTTATATAAACAGTTCGGGCCGTGGGACACACTGATGAAGACTCCGCTCAGATCTGACGTTACAAGGCCAAACACATCTGCACGAGTCCGAATGAAAACTGTGTGCGCGTGTGTGTGTGTGTGTGTGTGTGTGTGTGTGGGGGTGTGGGTGTGGGTGTGGGTGTGTGTGTGTGTGTGTGTGTGAGCTTAACTTGTGACCCATTAAACAAACAGGGGATCAGTGTTGGTGTCACAGTGGATCAGAGTGTGTTAAGTAAACCACTAAAATAAACAGCTGGCTCTTTGTTTATAGCAGAATATTATAAAGCATACCAACACTGCAGAGCTACCAATATACTGAAGGAAATAGTCGGGATCAGAGGAGATGTTTCTGCATTGTTGTGCAAACTGTTCTTCTTAAGACGCAGCTTCTCTCTCATGAGTCCGTCTTTATTGCCTCATCGGGTTTAGGAGCTGGTTTTAGTTCTGGGCTACATGGGGTTAAAAACAATGCTAAGTTTGGTTTAAAAGTTGAACAAATATAGCCCCGTTATAAACTAAGTTTAGCCCAGTTTAAACCCAAATTAAGCCCAGTTTAAAACTAAGTTTAGCCCAGTTTAAACCCAAATTAAGCCCAGTTTAAAACTAAGTTTAGCCCAGCTTTTAACTGTGTGAGAGAGTTTATGAAACCAGGAATGTCAGCGGCTGCTCAGGTATTTATTAATTTAAACAACCTAATAAACCCTCAGATATTTCTGGTTGTTTTGTCTCGCTGTAGTCTCACCTCTTGTCTGGGATCTGGTCTGGGATCTGGTCTGGGATCTGGTCTGAGAGGAGCCAGCGAAGCTCGCTCTCCTCATGAGCTCTAAGTCCCTCTGCTCCTATGAAACATAAGGGAGATTTAATGCCAGAATTTTACATCTTGACTAATTTTACGGCCACACTTTGTGGAGCCTCCCAAAGCCTCTGAAACAGCGTTCAGACAAATTAAACTATTTTGGGGTTTTAGCAGCTGGTTACGGTTGTGACCAGTTCAGCCGCAGTCTGCAGGGCCACCATGGTGCTACAGGACCAGGATTCAGGCTTCTCCCCTCGTCCTCCTCTCTGCCAGCTGATGGAAATCCCCCCGCGTCAAATACCAAACCACAGAAAGTAAACCTTCACGTCTCCTCACGTCAGCTGGTGTCTCCTTACGTCTCTCTGCTGCAACATGAACGGTTGAAGAAGGGAATCTAAACTTCATCCTTCTGAGGAGGCAGAGCTACGTTACAACATTACATATCAACGGAATAATGTAACAACGCAACTTAATAACCATAACAACATAGTGTAAATACATATCATCTGCCCTGAGAAGACTTTAACAAGTTTAACAACATAATGTCACAGCGTAACATAACAATGTTAAGTAACCCAACAAAGTAACCAACAATATAATGTAACGACGTAGCGTAAGAATGCCACATAACAGCATTAAGTAGCAATGTAGGAAAACAGCTGTAACAATGTAACAACGTACTGTAACAACTTACTGTAACAACGTACTGTAACAACGTACTGTAACAACGTAACGTTACATAACACAAAAATTTAACAATACAGCTGTAACAATGTTGTGTAAAATAACAACTGTCAGTATGGAAAAAGAAAAGCCCCGTTATTCTCAAACTAAAGGTCTGTGGATGCTCCTGAAGCTGTAGCCCTGTGAGGTGGACTAAAGGTCTGTGGATGCTCCTGAAGCTGTAGCCCTGTGAGGTGGACTAAAGGTCTGTGGATGCTCCTGAAGCTGTAGCCCTGTGAGGTGGACTAAAGAGATCTGGATGCTCCTGAAGCTGTAGCCCTGTGAGGTGGACTAAAGAGATCTGGATGCTCCTGAAGCTGTAGCCCTGTGAGGTGGACTAAAGAGATCTGGATGCTCCTGAAGCTGTAGCCCTGTGAGGTGGACTAAAGAGATCTGGATGCTCCTGAAGCTGTAGCCCTGTGAGGTGGACTAAAGAGATCTGGATGCTCCTGAAGCTGTAGCCCTGTGAGGTGGACTAAAGAGATCTGGATGCTCCTGAAGCTGTAGCCCTGTGAGGTGGACTAAAGAGATCTGGATGCTCCTGAAGCTGTAGCCCTGTGAGGTGGACTAAAGAGATCTGGATGCTCCTGAAGCTGTAGCCCTGTGAGGTGGACTAAAGAGATCTGGATGCTCCTGAAGCTGTAGCCCTGTGAGGTGGACTAAAGAGATCTGGATGCTCCTGAAGCTGTAGCCCTGTGAGGTGGACTAAAGAGGCCTGAAGCCCACAGCTGCTCTTTACTAAGTTACAGTGAAATGAGAAGACGCACTAATTGCCTTGTAAGTATTGCAGAAAGCAGCTGGAGATTAGCAATAACAGCTAATTAGCTCGGCTACGGTGGAAATCAAAGCTCACATGAGCATAAACACACAGTGTGGTGTTTGTCTGGCGATTATAAATCTTTATGAAGCGCCGGCTTGTCACGTTAGTGGATTTTAAAAGCTCCGGTCTGAGAGTGTTGTGTTTCAAACCCACGGCTGCATCACCAGTGGCCCTTAGCAACGGTTAAACACCGTAAATAGGACTTCCCTCTTTGCTTAATGCTCCATTGAGCAATATTTTCCCTCATAAACGCTCTGAAGTAAGACGTTCCCCATTAGCTCGACTGAGAGCCAATGGAAGTGATTAGAGCCTCAATAAAGAGCCTTGAGGTCCCGGTGGAGAGGCTCAGGTTCAGAGGGGTGGTTTCATTTACAGGAGGGATGTTATTCACCATAATAAGCATCATATCCATATCCATCATTAGGGTCCTCTGTATTGTTTCAGGGTTCTGTAATGAAGCAGTGCTTACGTCATATGGTTAGATATTGTATAGAACAAAATAATAGAATTTTAAGTGTTGTAAAATCTAAATAAACCGCCTTAGTGGACTTTATTCCCTAACGTTAAGTAATAAGTGGAATAACACATGTAACAACGTAAACATGTAACAACGTAAACATGTAACAACGTAAACATGTAACAACGTAAACATGTAACAACGTAAACATGTAACAATGTAACGCGAAAACAACGTAACGCAACAACGTAACAAGTTATCGCCTGACTCTAAACTATGAATGTAGTCTGCCGGTCCCAGGGTGAGGTGGCGGACCCAGATGCAGACGCAGAGCAGAGCGGGGAATCCGGGGTCAGGAGGGGTCAGATGTAATCAGTACGACTTAAAGATGACTTTTAAAAAAATGACACAAAACATTTCTGCTAATTGCAAATGAACACTGAGGGAGATAACGACAGGTCTGTCACTGAGTCAACATCATGGAACCACTTTAGAGCTCTTAGGATTCTTTAAGTCTTTGGTACGAATGTATTCTTGTTTCAGTTTCATTTTACCGGGGCCCCGGCTCCCGACAGGAGCCTTTATCACGCCGACGGCCAACACCATAATAAACTTCTGCTTTAAGGTAATTACCACTACCACTAAGAAACCACTTCCTGGTTTTCTGGTGAAGCCGCTGACAGTGAGATGATGGAATAAGAGAGCAGCTTCTACAGAAGTTTACTGTTTTTTGCCCTTTTCTTTTCCCACGCTGGCGTCTGGAGTTAAAGTTCAGAAATCAATCAGTTTCCACCTCCAGCTCCTGGAGGATGAGGCATGTAAACCGCGGGCCGTGGGTGGAGCGGGGCCCGGCTGAGGGCCTCAGCAGGGGCCCGGCTGAGGGCCTCAGCAGGGGCCCGGCGGCCCGCTGACAGAGGTAGGAGGCGCTCCTCTCCTAATCAAGGGCTCCCCTCCTCCCGGAGCTTTCTGCTGCCAGCTGCATCCAGCTGTGGGACGCAGTCATTCCTCATGTTCTCGTCATTTATGATGATCCGGTTTCTTTTTACTCCAGAAGTTCTTTGTTTTCTTATAATTATGAGAAATAATAAAGTGGTCAGGAGATCCGTGAAGGTGTTTGTGACGTGTTCTCCTGTTGTGCTGCTTCCATATGTATCGTGCTTCAGCCCAACAGAGATGTTATTCATAGAAGCCGTTTTGCAGCCTGAACATAACTGCGATCGTTTCACGGTAACGGGGCGGAAAAATATGTCGGTTCGTTTGCACATAAACAAAGTGCTGAAAACAACACGATGCACGCAGCTAGAAGCTGTAATCATATTCATCTGCTGTATCTGATGTCTGATGCTCTCTCAGACTAATCGCGGTCCTGATGCTCCGTCTTGCTGCTGGTTGCTGGTTGCTTCGGATAATTAGCCACCAAACCAGGCCGGGCCTGAAACAAGGTCAGCACAGATCTGCATATCAGAGCGAGTCCACACGGCCGTCACAGGAAGTCGTTAGAGACGAATCACCGGGACGACGCTCGCTTTTATGGTTTTGTTCCGTTTTTAAAAAGTTCCTAAAACATTTCATTGTGTGAGGCTCCTACTCCTCCTCCTCCTCCTCCTCCTCCTCCTCCTCCTCCTCCTCTTCCTCAGCTCTTTATCATCACAGGCTGCTTTGTGGCCCTCGCCGACCCCCTGCTCAGAGGTCAGAGGTGGAGGGGGAGGATCCGAATCAATAGCCCTCATTGGGTGTTGTTCCTAAAGGCCGTCCACCAGAGGCCTCGTGCCCGGGGTCGAGTCAGGTGCCGAGCAGTGATCCAGACCTTTAAACACCCCTCCAGACCTCCTCCAGGCCTCCTCCAGACCTCCTCAGTCCATCGGCCTCTTCTCTTTGTTCTCTGCTTTCTGAGAGCTCTGAGAAGCTTCTTCTGTGAGGAGAAACGTCTACAGATCAAATGAGAGTTTCTTCAGTCCTTTGTTAAATATCTGGTTTAGCTTGTGGATCAGGTCTCTGGTGGACTTAAACCTCGGTCAGGTCGTGGATCAGGTCTCTGGTGGACTTAAACCTCGGTCAGGTCGTGGATCAGGTCTCTGGTGGACTTAAACCTCGGTCAGGTCGTGGATCAGGTCTCTGGTGGACTTAAACCTCAGCCATGTCGTGGATCAGGTCTCTGGTGGACTTAAACCTCGGCCATGTCGTGGATCAGGTCTCTGGTGGACTTAAACCTCGGCCATGTCGTGGATCAGGTCTCTGGTGGACTTAAACCTCGGCCATGTCGTGGATCAGGTCTCTGGTGGACTTAAACCTCGGCCATGTCGTGGATCTAATAAGAGAGTTGTTTGTTGGGCCTTTGATCCCTCCCCCGTTAACGTTGAGGTGAAGTGAGACGCTGAGGACCAACCAGGAGAGTCAGGCTGAGCCAGGCTGAGCAGGCTGAGCAGGCTGAGCAGGCTGAGAGCCAGGCTGAGTCAGGCTGAGCCAGGCTGAGCCAGGCTGAGTCAGGCTGAGTCAGGCTGAGCCAGGCTGAGCCAGGCTGAGCCAGGCTTCTGTAGAGCGTGATGTTTAGGAACTTGAGTTAAATAAGTGTTTGCTGGATATTTGAGACTCTTTGGGTCTACAGGTCCACCTCCAGGCTCCTCGCAGCCTCGGCTGGTGTTTATGAGTGTTTATGGATTACAGGCCGGAGCAGCTTGTTTACGGGAGAGTTTCTGTAACGTGTCATTGCACTGAGGCGGAGATGAAGGACGCCAAAACAAATCCAGATCCACGTCTTGTAATTTCATCTCAAGGTGATGAGAGCTCTGCTCCTCATCTGCTCCTCATCTGCTCCTCATCTGCTCCTCAAACTGTTGTTTAGGACGTCCTCGCAGTAAGAACACATTGCATATTTCTAGACATCGAGCATGAAAGAGTCTTTCAGCCTGCAGCACACCAACAGAGAGAGATCATCAGAAAGTCAGTCTCCTTCCCTCCATTGTTCCTCTGAAGCCCATTGTTCCTCCCACAGGCTCCTCCTCCTGCTGAGGGCAGTTTGAAGTGTGTGAAGAGGTTTGTGAGGAGGCCAAAGGTCACGGCGGTTTCTGGGAATTTCTTTGAGTCATGATTCTGAGAATAAACAACGCTCCAGACTTCTCCATGCGGTGAGGTCCAGATGCTCCGTGTCTCTGAGATCATCATGTTGACAAAGTAAAAGCTCTCAAACTCAGATTCATTATATATATATAAATATATATATATATATATATTTATATATATATTCTTATGGAAGAGTCGGATTCCTCTCTGGTCAGTTTATATTCTATTTAAAAAGGAAAGCTGGACTCCTCGACCTCCACGCTGTGTTTGAGGGACGTCATTCTTCTGTGGGACAAAGCTTGTTGAGGTCTGAAAGCATTGGTCCGACTGAAGGAGACCTCCAGAGGACTGAAGGAGACCTCTGGAGGTCAGCGCTCCATCATGCTCACGTCAGACGGGGTAAAACCAGAGCGGCGCCGGGGGAGCAGCCGGGTCAGGAATAGACAGTCCTGCTTCAGCAGATTGTACGAGGAGCAGCGAGGAGCAGCGAGGAGGAGCAGCGAGGAGGAGCAGCGAGGAGCAGCGGAGCGTTTATCGACACGGGAGGCGGCCGACTGCTGACGCCACAGCGCCGACCTCCATCTATTCCTGTAGATCCAAACCGGAGGTCCGGGCCTCCTCGGTGTGATCGGGAAAAGATGGCTTCCACCTGCGATGCATTCATCACCCCGAGGAGGAGGAGGAGGAGGAGGAGGAGGAGGGGGAGGAGCAGGAGGAGGAGGAGGGGGAGGAAGAGGAGGAGGAGGAGGAGGAGGAGGAGGAGCAGGAGGAGGAGGAGGGGGAGGAAGAGGAGGAGGAGGAGGAGGGGGAGGAAGAGGAGAGGGAAGAGGAGGAGGAGGAGGAGGAGGAGGAGGAGTCCCCTGTGTCCCTCTCCTCTCATTAAGACTCACCAGCTTCCTCAGTAATGAAACTGGGGTTCTTCAGGAGAACTGGGTCTTTGTTTCATTTACAGACGGCCCTCTGGAGTGATTCCCGCTCCGCTGCCACACCGGTCCGCGGCCCGGCTGGGGGCCCGGCTGGGGGCCCGGCTGGGGGCCCGGCTGGATCCCCGGCGCCCCCCTAGCGAGGGTACCAGCGGGGTAATATGGATGTTAGCTGGGGAGCACGCTGACAGCCCCGGAGGCGACTATTTAATTCATTGTGTTTTAATTATGGCTCTCCTTCAGCGGCTCCGGGGCCCCGGCTCCCGACAGGAGCCTTTATCACGCCGACGGCCAACACCATAATAAACTTCTGCTTTAAGGTAATTACTTAATCTGGACAAACCTGTGTGTTAAGCAGCGCTATTAAGAGAGGGGGCAATCAATCAGACGGGCATCGGAGGAGGGGGCGACTCCACGGGGCAATCAGTCTCCGGGCCCCGCAGTCTGTTAAGTACCTAAACAGCATGCTAACAACACGCCGCGCAGAGCGGGGAGGAGGAGGAGGAGGAGGAGGAAGAGGAGGAGGAGCGGGGCAGGGGAGGAGGAGGAAGAGGAGGAAGAGGAGGAAGAGGAGGAGCGGGGCAGGGGAGGAGGAGGAAGAGGAGGAGGAGGAGGAGGAGGGAGAAAGCGGGGCAGGGGAGGAGGAGTAAGAGGAGGAGGAGGAGCGGGGCAGGGGAGGAGGAGGAGGAGGGAGGAGGAGGAGGAGCGGGGCAGGGAGGAGGAGAGGAGGAGGAGGGGGCAGGGGAGGAGGAGGAGGAGGAGCGGGGCAGGGGAGGAGGAGGAGGAGGAGGAGGAGGAGGAGCGGGCGGGGGAGGCGCCGCCTGCCTCGCCTGGTTAATGTCGGCCGCCGCGTGCTGATGCATGCAGCTTGTTAGCACGCGGCCTCGGCCCGGCTGTCCAGGGCTGATAAGGGACTCTTCCTCATGGGGGTTTGTCACCGGGGCCATGGGGGCCACGGGGGGCCACAGGGGGCCACCGGGGCCACCTCGCTAAAGGGGCCATGGGGGCCACGGGGGGCCACCGGGGCCACGGGGGCCACCTCGCTAAAGGGGCCACGGGGGCCATGGGGGCCACGGGGGAAGGACGGAAGGAAGGACGGAGGGGGAAGGAAGGACGGACGGAAGGATGAAAGGAAGGTTTGAAGGACGGATGGAAGGATTGAAGGATGGATGGAAGGATTGAAGGATGGATGGAAGGATTGATGGAAGGATGAGTGTGGGGGGTGGGAGGATGAACGGGATCGGAGGGAACGCAAAGTTACCTTTATTTTCTGACTTTTATCAAATAATGTGTTAATAAAATAATATTTTGGAAATAGAGCAGTCGTCATCAGCCTGTAGGAACTTTGAGGAAGACGAGAGAGAAGAGTTCTTCTCTTCTGCTGGAGGTCGTGACCCCATCAGCCCGATGGACTCAGATCTAACGGGGTTTCTGCAGCGGCCGACAGAACGCAGGGGCTGACTGAGGAAGTGCAGAGGCCCTCTGCAGACCCAGAACTAATGTTATCAAGCAAAGACTAATAGATGGCTGGAGCCTAAGCGGGGCCACGAGGGGGTTGAGGACCGGGGAGGGGGGTGGGGCGGGGGGGGGGGTGGCCGGGGGCCCGGCGAATCAGGTAAATGTGCCTCTTGAACTCTCGTGAGCGCTCGCCTTTTGTTCCTCCCGCGGCAGCAGAACAATGGAGCTGTCCGGGTGATGGACTAAGCTGGCCGGGAGGGGGGGGGAGTGGAAGGGGGGGCCCTGGAGGAGTGGCTGGGGCCCCGGAGGAGTGGCTGGGGGCCTGAGGACCGGCCGGGGCCCTGGAGTGGCTGGGGGCCTGAGGACCGGCCTGGGGCCCTCGAGGCCCCTCCTTCAGGCCTCAGGTCCAGCCTGCGCCACAGCAGGAAGAGGAACCAGACTCCGTGTTCTTGTACTGCAGGATTTCACTTTACTTTATTTAAAGGCTGGTTCTCCTCTTCGTCACGTTCTAGTGACCCAGATAGCTGCTCTTCGTTCCCACATTCTCCTATAACTCCCCACCTATCTCCCCCCATCACCCCCATAAATGGGGTTTTAACTGGAGCTGATCTTTGAATGGAGCCCTTTAGGCCCTTTAGGAGGCGAAGGAAGGAAGGAAGGAAGGAAGGAAGGACACAGGGAGTAATAAATAGAGATAGACTTTGAGATGGAGATGAAATAGAGATATAATTATTGATGGAAATATACAGATATATATATAAACATAGAGATATCATTATTATTAGAGATAAACAGACAGATATTAATACACAGAGATACATAGAGATATCATTATTATTAGAGATAAACAGACAGATATTAATACACAGAGATACATAGAGATATCATTATTATTAGAGATAAACAGACAGATATTAATACACAGAGATACATAGAGATATCATTATTATTAGAGATAAACAGACAGATATTAATACACAGAGATACATAGAGATATCATTATTATTAGAGATAAACAGACAGATATTAATACACAGAGATACATAGAGATATCATTATTATTAGAGATAAACAGACAGATATTAATACACAGAGATACATAGAGAT
>JACSYO010001592.1:0-32500 GCA_016806645.1 Ophiodon elongatus | reverse complement strand
CCTCTTCCATTTAGATTCACAGATTTGATGGTGATGCATACTTCGCGCCCGGAGGAAGCAGGGCTATTCATCACGGAGGCTGGGAGGGGGGGGGAGGAGGGGGGAGGGGGGGCTGTCCGCGCACTCGGCCACCTTGATTAATGTGATTTGATCTTGACAGTGGACCCCTAATTCATCAGGACCTTGATCTGGCTGTCGCTCCCCCCTTGCCTGTGCCAAATTCACCTAATTACAGGAACATTGCGCAGCAAATTAAGTGCGGTGTCATTTGTCGCCCGGCGCGGCACTTTGTTACGGCGCGTGGCAGCGTGTCAGAGGTCAGAGGTCACCGCGTGATGTCTAACATGACACCCCGACGCCCGCCCCTTCATCATGGTTTGCATATCCCGTAATGAGAGGGCTGCTTATTGTGTCAAGCCTGTCATAAAGAAAGCTGCCTCCTTTTTCCCTTCTTCCTCCTCCGGTGTCTTCCCTCGGCAGCCAATGACAGAGAGGCTCATGGGAGGAGGGGGGGGTGGGGGGGGGGGAGAGGAGGAGGGGGGGGGGGGGCGGGGGGGGAGGGGGTCTGGAACTTTACCAGCCTGCAGCTTTAAAAACATTTTCTGAGCCGCAGCTCGACTTTAAACACCTTTTGGTTGAAGTCATCATCTTTATTAAACCTAACTAAGTATTTCATCATCTTTATTAAACCTAACTAAGTATTTCATCATCTTTATTAAACCTAACTAAGTATTTCATCTTCTTTATTAAACCTAACTAAGTATTTCATCTTTTATTAAACCTAACTAAGTATTTCATCATCTTTATTAAACCTAACTAAGTATTTCATCATCTTTATTAAACCTAACTAAGTATTTCATCATCTTTATTAAACCTAACTAAGTATTTCATCATCTTTATTAAACCTAACTAAGTATTTCATCATCTTTATTAAACCTAACTAAGTATTTCATCATCTTTATTAAACCTAACTAAGTATTTCATCATCTTTATTAAACCTAACTAAGTATTTCATCATCTTATTAAACCTAACTAAGTATTTCATCATCTTTATTAAACCTAACTAAGTATTTCATCATCTTTATTAAACCTAATCATATATTTCATCTCTTTATTAAACCTAACTAAGTATTTCATCATCTTTATTAAACCTAATTAAGTATTTCATCATCTTTATTAAACCTAACTAAGTATTTCATCATCTTTATTAAACCTAACTAAGTATTTCATCATCTTTATTCACTAAGTATTTCATCTTTATTAAACCTAACTCAGTATTTCATCATCTTTATTAAACCTAAGTATTTCATCATCTTTATTAAACCTAACTAAGTATTTCATCATCTTTATTAAACCTAACTAAGTATTTCATCATCTTTATTAAACCTAACTAAGTATTTCATCTTTATTAAACCTAACTAAGTATTTCATCATCTTTATTAAACCTAACTAAGTATTTCATCATCTTTATTAAACCTAACTAAGTATTTCATCATCTTTATTAAACCTAACTAAGTATTTCATCATCTTTATTAAACCTAACTAAGTATTTCATCTTTATTAAACCTAACTAAGTATTTCATCATCTTTATTAAACCTAACTAAGTATTTCATCATCTTTATTAAACCTAACTAAGTATTTCATCATCTTTATTAAACCTAACTAAGTATTTCATCATCTTTATTAAACCTAACTAAGTATTTCATCATCTTTATTAAACCTAACTAAGTATTTCATCATCTTTATTAAACCTAACTAAGTATTTCATCATCTTTATTAAACCTAACTAAGTATTTCATCATCTTTATTAAACCTAACTAAGTATTTCATCATCTTTATTAAACCTAACTAAGTATTTCATCATCTTTATTAAACCTAACTAAGTATTTCATCATCTTTATTAAACCTAACTAAGTATTTCATCATCTTTATTAAACCTAACTAAGTATTTCATCATCTTTATTAAACCTAACTAAGTATTTCATCATCTTTATTAAACCTAACTAAGTATTTCATCATCTTTATTAAACCTAACTAAGTATTTCATCATCTTTATTAAACCTAACTAAGTATTTCATCATCTTTATTAAACCTAACTAAGTATTTCATCATCTTTATTAAACCTAACTAAGTATTTCATCTTTATTAAACCTAACTAAGTATTTCATCATCTTTATTAAACCTAACTAAGTATTTCATCATCTTTATTAAACCTAACTAAGTATTTCATCATCTTTATTAAACCTAACTAAGTATTTCATCATCTTTATTAAACCTAACTAAGTATTTCATCTTTAAACCTAACTAAGTATTTCATCATCTTTATTAAACCTAACTAAGTATTTCATCTTTATTAAACCTAACTAAGTATTTCATCATCTTTATTAAACCTAACTAAGTATTTCATCATCTTTATTAAACCTAACTAAGTGTTTCATCATCTTTATTAAACCTAACTAAGTATTTCATCTTTATTAAACCTAACTAAGTATTTCATCATCTTTATTAAACCTAACTAAGTATTTCATCATCTTTATTAAACCTAACTAAGTATTTCATCATCTTTATTAAAGCTAACTAAGTATTTCATCATCTTTATTAAACCTAAGTATTTCATCATCTTTATTAAACCTAACTAAGTATTTTATCATCTTTATTAAACCTAAGTATTTCATCATCTTTATTAAACCTAACTTAGTATTTCATCATCTTTATTAAACCTAACTAAGTATTTCATCATCTTTATTAAACCTAACTAAGTATTTCATCATCTTTATTAAACCTAACTCAGTTTAGTTGTCTCAACCTCACCGAGTTGTTTCCTGTGAAGACAGAACTTTATTTTGAAGAGACAGAACTTTATTTTGAAGGGGCTGTTTTCATGACTTCTGTAGGAGCATGATGCATTTCTATATTTCATGGAGCCTCATTTCGGGAGTTTTTTTTCCAGATTTTTCTTTCTGCAAAAACTTCTTAAGTGAAGCGTCTCGGCGTGCAGGAGGACGAGGACATGTTGTTTTAAGGAGGCCATGATGTGTTTGTTTGTATGTAGGTCATGCATACAGGAAGGGGGGGGGGGGGCTGTTAAGTTAGAGCGTCCGCTCCACGCAGCAGACTCATAAACCTACAGAGGGAGTTTATGCAGCCGCTCGCTGGACGGCGTGATTTATCTAAATCAGAGAGCTCCCTGAGCCCGACACCGGAGACGAAGCTCACTGTCACCCTGTGATTCATCACACACACACACACACACACACACACACACACACACACACACACACACACACACACACACACACACACACACACCTCTTTCAGAGATTTATCTCTTCATGTGCAACATTTTTAAGTTTCTCCGATGTGACGATTTTTCAGCTTTTCTTTGTTTTAAATCTTCAGAAACTGAATCTGTGTTTTAGATTTTTGCTGCGATAAAATAAGCAGTTTGAAGATCCCTTTTTTTTTAAGAAGACATAAAGACTTGTGTATTTCTCTTCGGTTGTGGAGCTTCCTGACTAAATGACTTCATGGAGACTTTTTAAACTGAATTCCAGGTTAAAAGCTGCAGAAGTCTCAGAAACAATGATGATGCAATACCTTTAATCCCTGAAGCGACGAGGAGCAGCACCACGGTGTCCCGCTCCTCGTCGTGGTGAGGCTTCAACATGGGGTCTGAGACCGGGGGCTTTCACACGGGTTCTACTGGAGAACCTTTAAATGGAGAGGGAAGAGAATGCAGCTTTAACACATGAAGCTTTGACTTCTATACAACCAGAGGAGTCGCCCCCTGGTGGTCAGGAGAGAGAATGCAGCTTTAACACATGAAGCTTTGACTTCTATACAACCAGAGGAGTCGCCCCCTGGTGGTCAGGAGAGAGAATGCAGCTTTAACACATGAAGCTTTGACTTCTATACAACCAGAGGAGTCGCCCCCTGGTGGTCAGGAGAGAGAATGCAGCTTTAAAACATGAAGCTTTGACTTCTATACCACCAGAGGAGTAGTCTTTATACCTTTCAGGCTGTGGTTGTTGGAGGAGTTGTTATCTCAGTAAACAAACCTGTTCTACTGAATTCACCTGCTGGCTGTTACATGATGAGAGCATTAATATTTCACTCAGACTGTGGGGCTGATTATGTTTTTGGGTGCACAATCAAAGAGAAAGAAAGGCATTGCTTCACTCGTGATGCAATCCAGCGATGTGTCTGCGAGGCGGTGAAGTCTTTGTTGGATGGAGGATGATGGAGGATGATGGAGGATGTGTATTTTTAATGAAGTAGTCAGTTAAGAGACAGGGATCATTTGGAAAACACAGATTTATGACCTGGTGAATTCACTTTCATCTGCAGAAGTTCAGACTCAACATCAAGAGAAAGTCTGTGTTTTATTTCATAGATGTATTAGTATTCTGTCAGTTAAACCTCAGTAGCTGGAACTAGGATCAGGTTTACAGGTGGACCACTCGAGTGAGAGGCAAACAGACACGCACCCACCGGGAAGACACTCAGAATGACCACAAAGAAACAACTACAAAGACACAAAGAGACAACGAATTACCATGAAGAGATACAAAAAGACAAAGAAACAAAAACGACCACAAAGAGACACAAAACAACAACAAAGAGACACAAGACGACCACAAAGAGACACAAGACGACCACAAAGAGACACAAGACGACCACAAAGAGACACAAGACGACCACAGAGACACAAGACGACCACAAAGAGACACAAGACGACCACAAAGAGACACAAGACGACCACAAAGAGACACAAGACGACCACAGAGACACAAGACGACCGCAAAGAGACACAAGACGACCACAAAGAGACACAAGACGACCACAAAGAGACACAAGACGACCACAAAGAGACACAAGACGACCACAAAGAGACACAAGACGACCACAAAGAGACACAAGACGACAACAGAGAGACACAAGACGACCACAAAGAGACACAAGACGACCACAAAGAGACACAAGACGACCACAAAGAGACACAAGACGACCACAAAGAGACACAAGACGACCACAAAGAGACACAAGACGACCACAAAGAGACACAAGACGACCACAAAGAGACACAAGACGACCACAGAGACACAAGACGACCACAAAGAGACACAAGACGACCACAAAGAGACACAAGACGACCACAAAGAGACACAAGACGACCACAGAGACACAAGACGACCACAAAGAGACACAAGACGACCACAAAGAGACACAAGACGACCACAAAGAGACACAAGACGACCACAAAGAGACACAAGACGACCACAGAGACACAAGACGACCACAGAGACACAAGACGACCACAAAGAGACACAAGACGACCACAGAGACACAAGACGACAACAGAGACACAAGACGACCACAAAGAGACACAAGACGACCACAGAGACACAAGACGACCACAAAGAGACACAAGACGACAACAGAGACACAAGACGACCACAAAGAGACACAAGACGACCACAAAGAGACACAAGACGACCACAAAGAGACACAAGACGACCACAGAGACACAAGACGACCACAAAGAGACACAAGACGACCACAAAGAGACACAAGACGACCACAGAGAGACACAAGACGACCACAAAGAGACACAAGACGACCACAAAGAGACATTAGGACACAAAGAGACACAAGACGACCACAAGACACAAGACGACCACAAAGAGACACAAGACGACCACAAAGAGACACAAGACGACAACAGAGAGACACAAGACGACCACAAAGAGACACAAGACGACCACAAAGAGACACAAGACGACCACAAAGAGACACAAGACGACAACAGAGACACAAGACGACAACAGAGACACAAGACGACCACAAAGAGACACAAGACGACCACAAAGAGAGACATTAGGACCACAAAGAGACACAAGACGACCACAGAGAGACACAAGACGACCACAAAGAGACACAAGACGACAACAAAGAGAGACACAAGACGACCACAAAGAGACACAAGACGACCACAAAGAGACACAAGACGACCACAAAGAGACACAAGACGACCACAGAGACACAAGACGACCACAGAGACACAAGACGACCACAAAGAGACACAAGACGACCACAGAGACACAAGACGACCACAGAGACACAAGACGACCACAAAGAGACACAAGACGACCACAGAGACACAAGACGACCACAAAGAGACACAAGACGACAACAGAGACACAAGACGACCACAAAGAGACACAAGACGACCACAAAGAGACACAAGACGACCACAAAGAGACACAAGACGACCACAAAGAGACACAAGACGACCACAGAGACACAAGACGACCACAAAGAGACACAAGACGACCACAAAGAGACACAAGACGACCACAAAGAGACACAAGACGACCACAAAGAGACACAAGACGACCACAGAGACACAAGACGCCCACAAAGACACACAAGACGACCACAAAGACACACAAGACGACCACAAAGACACAAGACGACCACAAAGAGACACAAGACGACCACAGAGAGACACAAGACGACCACAAAGACACGAGACGACCACAAAGAGACACGAGACGACCACAAAGAGACACAAGACGACCACAGAGACACAAGACGACCACAAAGAGACACAAGACGACCACAAAGAGACACAAGACGACCACAAAGAGACACAAGACGACCACAGAGAGACACAAGACGACCACAAAGAGACACAAGACGACCACAAAGAGACCAAAATAACACAACAACTATGAGAAGAGGCAAACCGAGGACAAGGAGACTCAAACTGACTTCAGAAAGAAGCTAAACAACTAAACGTGGTTTGCTGCATGCAGGAGAGCTGTGGGCCTGTTGCATGTCTCCTCAGGTCCGCTGTCTCGTGTTCAGGTCCGCGGTCTCGTGTTCAGGTCCGTGTGCAGCTGAACGACTCACCGTCCAGCTGCACAACGCTCACACATGTCTCCCCCCCCCTCCCCTCCCTCCCTCCCTCTCTCTCTTCCAGCCCTGCAGGTCTGGCTGGCAGCCCGGTGATCTCCGACATCTCCCTGATCCGCCTCTCGCCCGCCGCCGTGGCCACGGGCGACTCCCCCTTCAGCCCGCCTCACCCGTACGTGCACCCCCACATGGAGCACTACCTGCGCTCCGTGCACGGCAGCCCCACGCTGTCCATGATCTCCGCGGCCAGAGGCCTCAGCCCGGCCGACCGTGAGTCTCCTCTTCCTGTGCTGTGATTTACCCCCATCCATTCTCACCTTGAACTCACCATGAACGTCTATGTGGAGTTTCACAGGTTGCATTCAGTTAAAATCTGGGCTGTTCTTTTCACAAATGTCATATGTTTTTAAATATTGCCACACCTTTTCTTCTTTTTATGTATTTATTTATTCATTATTTTATTTTGTGGTTGTTAGTCAAAGGTTGCTTAAATCGGAGCGGTCACAAGATGAATAAAAGGATTTTAAAAAAGATGATTTTTGCACAAAATCAAGCTTATTTTTTCTGACTTTTCTGTCATAACTTATTAGATTTATTTTATTAGAATTTTATATAATTAGAATAATTTCTGTTTTTGTATTATTATTTGATTCATTGATTTTTAAATCACAATTCAGTTGGAAAACAGATTATGTTGATTCCATATGAAGGGGAGTCATTTCTAAAAGAAGCTAACAAACACTGAGGATTGTTTGATAAAGTTTGAAGAAAGAAATACATTAATGTTAAATAAATGAAATGTTACCAGGAGGATGACGGGTCTTTCCTCAGCGCTGTATTACAATAACAGATTGGAGCGCGGCGGCGGGACGGCGAATAAATCTCCTTTTACCGTCTGTCGGCCGTAATGTGGCAACGCTTCAAGTTAAGTAAGAGATGTGAGGAGGAGGAGGAGGAGGAGGAGGAGAAGGAGCAGGAGGGGGAGGAGCAGGAGGAGGAGGAGGGGGAGGAGGAGGAGGAGCAGCAGGGGGAGCAGCAGGGGGAGGAGGAGGAGGAGGAGGGAATGCAGAGAGACTTTTATGTTCCAGGTGACCTCGCTGATTCTTCCCCTCACAAAACATCCACAACGCTCCCTCACGTTCCCACAGAGTCATCTGAGTGAGGGGAAGCCTCTGGCCTTCGTCTTCCTCATCATCATCATCATCATCATCATCATCATCATCATCATCATCATCATCCACCAGTTGTTTAAGGTGGAATGTGATCCGGTCAGGGCAGCTACCTCAGCAGAGTCTGCTCTGCTTCAGGTCGGGAGCCTTAATGAGGTCTGAAAGATCACTTAGGGGCCGAGGGCCTGAGGTAGGGGGATTCTCAGGCTACATCTCCATCCACACGGGCGTTTTAGAATCTCGGTTAAAGTTTATTAGATTATGGATCAAAAAACTGGTTTGTTCGTCGTACTGGAGAGCATTTATGCTTTTGTTCCTTTACAGTTTCTGTGTGAACGTCACAATAGTTGTGCAGAACATAAATAATCATGAATAAGAAAAGTAAGGTCCTCTGTTTCGTGTCGGTCAAAGCCTCAAACCGTGACTTCAGACGTCCGCTTTGCCGGTTTGATACCGCTCGCTAACCGCGCCGCTCGCTAACCGCGCCGCTCGCTAACCGCGCTGCAGGCTCTAAAGGCGAGGGCGCTCGCAGTACACGTAGAAGAAGATAAAGAGATTTTATAGCGTAGCAGCGAGGGTGAAGCGCGACTGAGGAAACGGAGGCCCGGAGGTGGGGGAGCACCTCCACGGGCCGCTGCACATCTGTGACCCCTCGCCCCCCCGCCGGCCCCTCGGACCATTCGTGGATGTCCTCACCCCTCTCCTTTCAGCTGTTAACTCCTTCCCTGCTTCCTTCCCTCGCTCACTAACCCTCTTCCTCCTCCTCAGTGGCCCACGAGCATCTGAAAGAGCGCGGGCTCTTCGGCCTCCCTCCTCCTCCTCCTGGGGCGAGCCCGGCCGAGTACTACCAGCTGATGGCCAGCCACCGGAGCCCCTACGGAGAGCTGTTCATGCAGGGGGCCGGGGCCGGGGCCGGGGCCGGGGCCGGGGGCCACCTGGCCGACTACGTCACCCCCATCGATGGTGAGCGACTCTGGGGACAAACCGGGGCGTTGTGGCCTCTGTTAGCTCGTAGCGTAGCGTAGCGTTCCCTCCCAGAGATTAAAGGGAGGCGTTGGGCGCCAGACAGGTGGACAATAGCTCTTCTAGCCTGTCATGCTAAGAGATGCTACCTAAAACCATTAGCCCGGATAGCATGCTCACGCTAACCTCGCTACAAAAGGCACAAGATACACAAAACAAATACATTTTCATCCACTTTTTACTGCCGAGTCTTAATTAAAGATAAAAGGTCAAATCCAAAGCGTATGGTGTATACTCAGTACGTCTTACGCACAATGTCCATGAGCGAAAGACACAAATACAGAGTCCGGATATGGAAATCAAATGTCCTTTATCAAAGTAATTAAACTAAATGATGAGATATACTTCAACTATTTTAGTCTTCAAGCTCAAGGAGTTCTTCTTCTTCTTCTTCTTCTTCTTCTTCTTCTTCTTCTTCTTCTTCTTCTTCTTCTTCTTCTTCTTCTTCTTCTTCTTCTTCTTCTTCTTCTTCTTCTTCTTCTTCTTCTTCTTCTTCTTCTTCTTCTTCTTCTCTTCCTCCTCCTCTGTTCTTCTTCTTCTCTCCTCAAAATGTTCCCCAGCAGCTGTGACATCGTTTGAACCTACAACCTTCTGGTTTCAAACAGTCCAGTTACAGACGGACCACAGTGACACACACACACACACACACACACACACACACACACACACACACACACACACACACACACACACACACACACACACACACACACACACACAGATATAAATCACAAAGGAGGAGGAGGAGGGGCGGCGAGGCTCTCCATTGGTCCATTCATCAGAGGAAGTGGCACATTAATAAACACATCTCCCCAGAGGAGAGAGGAAGTAACAGAGATGAATACGGCTGCTGCAAAAAAAACACACCTGATCCTCTACACCTGCCCCCCCCCTCTCCCTCTCCCCCCCCTCTTCTCCCCCTCCCCCCCCCACACCCCCCCCTCTGAGCTCCGTCTCAACTTTAGCTGCTTAAATGTCCAGATTAGCGTCCCGTGACACCGCGGGTATGAAACCCCTGATGTCTTCCTCCGAGCTTCGTCATCATTCAGAGTCCGGACGTCCCGGGACGGAGGAGTCTCGGGGCGTTTAGGACCGCGTGTTAGAGAGCAGGGGGGTCAGCTTTAAACGTCCCAACATGCAGCAACTCGCCCACTTGTTAGGATGAAAACACCAGACCAGAGATGGTTCTTCTGCAAAAAAAGCGAAGGATTTTTATTCAAGAAATCAGTTATAAATAATAATAATATTAATGTGGCTCGATCCACTTCATCGTTTTGAACCAGGACCTCATTATTAAGTGAAATAATTTAAGTTTATTTTACTCTTCCTCCCCTATAATGTTGCTGAAATACTGATGTAATCTCAAATTAAATTAAATGCTATTCTATAATTAAATATATAATAATAATAATAATAACAATAATAATAAAAAAAATTTAATTAATTAATTAAAAACAATCCAAAACCAGCTCAGGTTATATTATGTTTGGTTGTATTGATCTAAAATGTAATTTTTGAGAGCCTGTACTTAATAATTCTTAATTCCAGTTAATTAAGGAGCATAAACACCAGTTTCTTTTCACGGTTTTTAGCCGTTTTTAGGCTAATTGATGAGCGGGACGTCCGACGTGAACAAACAGGAAGTTCTTCCTGAATTTACATTCCAGACTCACATCGATCCGATCGCTCTGCATACATTTCCTCGCAGTTGGAAATCAATTCTCAGTAAATTGCCCTCATTAAACACCGAGCGATGTTTATCTGACGTGAAGCGATGGGTTACGTCTGAGGCTTAATGGAGGTCGCCATGTGGACCGATGTGCAGAGAGGATTCGGGTTTAAGGAGTCATTTTTATTTATTTATTGGACATTTAATGTATGTTTTGCATCAATAATTATTCTTTTATTGAAATAAAGACAGAAAAGACTTTAGAGAAGCAGCCTCTGTTTTTATAACAGCACTTTATGTCCCACATGCGTCTCTCAAACATTTCTATTGCATTTATTTATTCCATTTTAAATGGAAAATGTCTTCCAGTTATTTTTCCATCTGTAGAATTTCTTTAAAAGACATGCTTTTATTTATTTTATTTGTAAAAGTTTCTCTTTTTATTAATTTTAAAATGTACAGCATTTAAAATTTCACATACAAATAAATATAATAGTTTTATTATCATTTTTATTATTTTTATTTTATTTTATTATTATTACTATTATTTTTGTATTTTCAAATGTACAGCACATTAAGCTACATAGTGTGTATGGAATTTGCAATACAAATATAATAATTATTAATTATTATTATTTTAACTATTATTATGTTAACTATTTTATTTTTATTTCTTATATTATTATTATTATTTTAACTATTATTATTTTAACTATTATTTTTATTTCTTATAGTATTATAATTATTTTAACTATTTATTTTTATTTCTTATATTATTATTATTATTATTATTAATAAGATGGCTATTCTTTTCTGTTAACTGAACCTCTCAGTAGCATCCTCTGGCCTCTTATATTGGGACTACTTTCAGCGGCGGATTGATCCACGTTGTCCCCTCACCTGTGTCCCCCCTCACCTGTGTCCCCCCCTCACCTGTGTCCCCCCTGTGTCCCCCCCTCACTTGTGTCCCCCCTCACCTGTGTCCCCCCTGTGTCCCCCCTCACCTGTGTCCCCCTTCACCTGTGTCCCCCCTCACCTGTGTCCCCCCTCACCTGTGTCCCCCCTGTGTCCCCCCTCACCTGTGTCCCCCCCTCACCTGTGTCCCCCCTGTGTCCCCCCCTCACCTGTGTCTCTCCTCACCTGTGTCCCCCTCCCTGTGTCCCCCCTCACCTGTGTCCCCCCCTGTCCTCACTGTGTCTCACCTGTGTCCCCCTCACCTGTGTCCCCACTGTCCCAGTGTCCGGTCCCGGGCCCCGGCTGGCCCCCGGCTGAGCAGGAAGCGGGCCCTGTCCCTGTCCCCGCTGTCGGACGGCAGCCTGGACCTGCAGACGATGATCCGCACGTCCCCCAGCTCGCTGGTGGCCTACATCAACAGCTCACGCTCCGCCTCGGCCAGCGGCTCCTACGGACACCTGTCGGTGGGCGGGCTCAGGTGAGCTCGCTAGGAGGCTAGGGGACACCTGTCGGTGGGCGGGCTCAGTGAGCTCGCTAGGAGGCTAGGGGACACCTGTCGGTAGGCGGGCTCAGGTGAGCTCGCTAGGAGGCTAGGGGACACCTGTCGGTGGGCGGGCTCAGTGAGCTCGCTAGGAGGCTAGGGGACACCTGTCGGTAGGCGGGCTCAGGTGAGCTCGCTAGGAGGCTAGGGGACACCTGTCGGTGGGCGGGCTCAGTGAGCTCGCTAGGAGGCTAGGGGACACCTGTCGGTAGGCGGGCTCAGGTGAGCTCGCTAGGAGGCTAGGGGACACCTGTCGGTGGGCGGGCTCAGTGAGCTCGCTAGGAGGCTAGGGGACACCTGTCGGTAGGCGGGCTCAGGTGAGCTCGCTAGGAGGCTAGGGGACACCTGTCGGTGGGCGGGCTCAGTGAGCTCGCTAGGAGGCTAGGGGACACCTGTCGGTAGGCGGGCTCAGGTGAGCTCGCTAGGAGGCTAGGGGACACCTGTCGGTGGGCGGGCTCAGTGAGCTCGCTAGGAGGCTAGGAGACAGCTGCCGGGCCCTTCGCTCACTCCTCCCTCTGGCCTCTGCCTCCTTGTGCTGCTTCCTAACGCTTCGCTCCTTCTCTACCTCCTCTTGAGGTTCCTTAACTCATCGTTTCCTTTCTCCCATCATTGTTTCCTTCACCCTTCTCCTTATTCATTTCCTAAGCTCTAGTTCCTACTTTCTCCTTTCCTTTCCTACATCCTCATATCCCTCCTTAGCCTTTTTCTTCCTTCCTACGTCCTACTTCCTTATTTTCCTTCCTACATCCTCATTTCCCTCCCTAGCCTCTTCCTCTCTTCCATACCTCCTTTTCTCTCCTTTCCTACCCTACTTCCTTATTTTCCTTCCTACGTCCTCGTATCCCTCCCTAGCCTCTTCCTTTCCTCCCTACCCACTCTCTCCTTTCCTTCTCTCCTTCCCTTCTCTGCCTCCTTGCGTGTCCTGGTGTAAAGGCCACACACGGGACTGATGCAGTGTGCTTCCTCCTCGTCTCCTTGCAGCCCGTCCTTCCCCTTCCCTCACCCCCTCAACCCGATGGCCTACCAGCAGCTTCTCTCCCAGCAGCGAGGCCTCGGAGCCTTCGGCCACGCCCCTCCCCTCATCCAGGCTCCGCCCCCTTTCTCCGGCCGCCCGCCGGGCCTCGGCCTGTCCTCGCTGTCCTCGCTGTCCTCCTCGGTCCACAACGGAGACCTGCAGTCCAAAGTAAGCACCACACACTCTGCGTTATTGGGTTTTATTATATATTATATTATATTCATGTTTCTCCAAAACAAAGTGAACTTTTTCTTAAAACTGTGATTTAAAAAAAATTACTTTTATTGATTTATCTGATTATAATTAATTAAAAAAGTTGTAGTGCTGCTTTATTCTTTTTAAATTTTCAATTAGAAACGGGTTGAAATATTCTTTATAGATGTTTTCATGATTCAAATAAACATGACTGAAGTCTTAAATTAAGATGTGAATACGTGGTTTAAAACAATAATTGCTTTACATAAATTTAAAATAAATAAATATAAAAATAAAATGACATGAATTAATTAAATAAATAAAAACTGAAAAAAAAAAGTCAAATGAAATAATAACAATGAAAAGGTGTGTATATATACAGTATATATATATATATATATATATATATATATATATAATAAAAAAATGAAATAAAAATGAAATAAATAGAGTAAAATAATAAATAAATATAAAATAAAATGACAAATTAATTAAATTAATATTGTTTTAAAAGAAAGAAATACATCAGTGAAATGGAAAGATAACAATAAAAAGTTAGATGTATAATAAAAAACAAAAGTAAAATAATAAATAAATATAAAAATAAAATGACAACTTAATTAAATTAATATTTAATATCAGTGACTCTTCCTCTTCTCAGAACCACGGCGGAGACCCGGCAGTCGACCCCACGATCACCAAGAGGTCAAAGGTCAAGACGGAAGCAGAGGGACTGAGGCCGCTGTCTCCTTGTTCACCGGTATGAACCCGTGTTTCTAGAGTCGGGGGGACGCGAGGACGTGTTTCTAGAGTCGTGGGGACGCGAGGACGTGTTTCTAGAGTCGGGGGGACGCGAGGACGTGTTTCTAGAGTCGGGGGGACGCGAGGACGTGTTTCTAGAGTCGGGGGGACTCGAGGACGTGTTTCTAGAGTCGGGGGGACTCGAGGACGTGTTTCTAGAGTCGGGGGGACGCGAGGACGTGTTTCTAGAGTCGGGGGGGGGGGGGGGGGGGTGTTTTGGGGGGGGGGTGTTTGTGGGGGGGGGTGTTTTGTGGGGGGGGTGTTTTGGTGGGGGGGGGTGTTTCTAGAGTCGGGGGGGACGCGAGGACGTGTTTGGAAGACATGTCTCGAGAGAGGACAGTTTTTATATGATGTAAATGTTTTAGATAACGAGGACATATTTCGTTGAGACCGTTTAGAGAAGCGAGGTTGTTGTTGGACGACGGGGACACGTGTGGCGTGACGTCCTGTAAAAGACGTCTGGGAGACAGAAAAGTCCCCGTGATGCCCCCCCCCTCTGCCACCCCCGTCCCCCCTCCTGCCCCCCCTCCCTCTGCCCCCCCCCTGTCTCCCCCCTCTGCCCCGCCTCCCCTTCTGCCCCCCCCCTGTCCCTCTGTCCCCTCCCTCTGCCCCCCCCGTCCCCTCTCCTGTCTCCCCCCGTCCCTCTGTCCCTCTTTCTCCCCCCTTGCCCCCCCCCCCCTACTACTGTAAACTGTGCCAGAACACTTCATTTTCATGAAATATCGTCGAGGCTCTTATTGTCATCTGAGGAGCCTTTTTTCTTTCTTTTGACAAATCTGCGGCCCCCCTCCAGCGGCGGGGGGGGCGGGGGGGGGCGGAGGAGGGGGGGAGGCGGGGGCCGCCGCCGGAGGAGGGGGGGGGGGGGGGTCCGCCGTGATGCATGGGGACGGCGGAGCGCCGGGCGTCTCGGGGCCTCCACAATTGATGAAGATAGTGAACGAGGGGCCGAGACAAACATGCTGCAGTCAGCACGTTGTGTGTGTGTGTGTGTGTGTGTGTGTGTGTGTGTGTGTGTGTGCGTGTGTGTGTGTGTGAGAGTGTGTGTGTGAGTGTGTGTGTGTGTGTGTGTGTGTGTGTGTGTGTGTGTGTGTGTGTGTGTGTGTGTGTGTGTGTGTGTGTGTGTGTGTGTGTGTGTGTGTACAGGATCTGTCTCACACATGCAAACATGTATAAATACAGTCCGTCTCCTGGAGGACAGCGAGCGTGAGGACGTTTCTTTTCCTTCTGAAAAATGATTTTTTTGGGGGGGATTCTTGGAAAGTGAAAACATTCTTGGAAAGTGAAGACATTCTTGGAAAGTGAAGACATTCTTGGAAAGTAAGGACATTTGTGTCCATGGAGGGAATGTCAAAATGTCTTTGGACTGTCCAAATATTTTTTTGAGGGAGAATTAGGACATTTTTGGAAATTTGAAAAACTTGACATTCTGAGAAAGTGAGGACATTCTTAGAAAGCGAGGACATTCCTAGAAAGCGAGGACATTCTTAGAAAGCGAGGACATTCTTAGAAAGTGAGGACATTCTTAGAAAGCGAGGACATTCCTAGAAAGCGAGGACATTCTTAGAAAGTGAGGACATTCCTAGAAAGCGAGGACATTCCTAGAAAGCGAGGACATTCTTAGAAAGCGAGGACATTCCTAGAAAGCGAGGACATTCCTAGAAAGCGAGGACATTCTTAGAAAGTGAGGACATTCTTAGAAAGTGAGGACATTCCTAGAAAGCGAGGACATTCCTAGAAAGCGAGGACATTCCTAGAAAGCGAGGACATTCTTAGAAAGTGAGGACATTCCTAGAAAGCGAGGACATTCCTAGAAAGCGAGGACATTCTTAGAAAGTGAGGACATTCCTAGAAAGCGAGGACATTCCTAGAAAGCGAGGACATTCTTAGAAAGCGAGGACATTCCTAGAAAGCGAGGACATTCCTAGAAAGCGAGGACATTCTTAGAAAGCGAGGACATTCCTAGAAAGCGAGGACATTCCTAGAAAGCGAGGACATTCTTAGAAAGTGAGGACATTCCTAGAAAGCGAGGACATTCCTAGAAAGCGAGGACATTCTTAGAAAGTGAGGACATTCCTAGAAAGCGAGGACATTCCTAGAAAGCGAGGACATTCTTAGAAAGCGAGGACATTCCTAGAAAGCGAGGACATTCCTAGAAAGCGAGGACATTCTTAGAAAGCGAGGACATTCCTAGAAAGCGAGGACATTCTTATAAAGCGAGGACATTCCTAGAAAGCGAGGACATTCTTAGAAAGCGAGGATATTTCAGGAAGCGAGGACATTTTGTCCTCAAAGAGCCGTTTGACGGGTGAGACTGGGACCAGGTTTGAAGGCCTTCAGGTTGGGGGCCTGCTGAGTGAGACTCTGATCCAGAACCACAGAGACCACGTGGTGGGCTCGTTGAGGCTCTTAATGACAAAGAGGACCAGGTTGTCTCAACAAGTGTTTATCTGAGGACCGGAGTCTGTAATTCACCGTCTCTGGAGTCCACATCAGCTGAAACACTGACCCAGCTAAGCTCTTCCACATGTGGAGCTCCTCCTGAAGCTTTGGTGTCCTCAGGTCCACCACGGCCCGCTGGACCCCAAGGAGGACGGGGACCGGGACGAGGGCAAGCAGGAGCCCGAGGCCGTGTACGAGACCAACTGCCACTGGGACGGCTGCAGCCGGGAGTACGACACGCAGGAGCAGCTGGTCCACGTGAGTGTGTGGGTCAGCGAAACAAGCGCTCCCAGAATCTGATATGATATGAAACTACACGAAGAAACAATATCTGAGCTGACTGGATGCACCTTCTGGGTTTTAAGATTAAAGCTTCTCCTGGTAGATTTATGACACAAGAAATATCCGGCTTGAGCTACTTCAAAAGATTAAATTATTATATTATTATATTTATAAACTTTTTACATCAGATTATTATGTCAAACAAGCAACTGGTTTTGTATTAAGTACTTCATTTTTTGTACCTAACAAATTCATTTTCCAAGTAAAGTCAGCCTGATTTTAGTAGTAAAATCAACATAATTTTAAAAGTAAAATCAACAGTTTTTCTAGTAAAATCAACAGTTTTTTAAATGTAAAATCAACATAATTTTAAATGTAAAATCAACATGATTTTAAAAGTAAAATCAACATATGTTTTCAAGTAAAATCAACATATGTTTTCATGTAAAATCAACAGTTTTTCTAGTAAAATCAACATATGTTTTCTAGTAAAATCAACATATGTTTTCTAGTAAAATCAACATATGTTTTCTAGTAAAATCAACATATGTTTTCTAGTAAAATCAACATGTTTTCAAGTAAAATCAACATATGTTTTCATGTAAAATCAAGAGTTTTTCTAGTAAAATCAACAGTTTTTTAAATGTAAAATCAACATAATTTTAAATGTAAAATCAACATAAATTTAAGAGCAAAATTAAGTTAACTTGACTTGCCAACACAAGTTGACTTTACTTGAAAAGTTCAGTTGACTTAACTTAGAAAACATATTTCTTACAGAGAAAATATATAGATTTTTCTTGTGCACAAGAAAAGCACAAAGCATCAGGATCTGGATTCCTGGTGATCGAGCCGGTTAAAGTTCTGCAGAAGAGAAACTTCTAATATTCTTCAGGTGTGAAATGTAATGAAGAGAACGTGACCAGAGCTTTATGAATATGATCTGTTGTTAGCTTCTGGTATTAAACCAGAGACGGTGACACAAACCGAGTGTCTAGGACGAGGGTTGGGGTTCTAGGTGGGGTTCTAGTTGGGGTTCTAGTTGAGGTTCTAGTTGAGGTTCTAGTTGGGGGTCTAGTTGGGGGTCTAGTTGAGGTTCTAGTTGGGGGTCTATGGGGTTCTAGTTGGGGTTCTAGTTGAGGTTCTAGTTGGGGGTCTAGTTGGGGTTCTAGTTGGGGTTCTAGTTGAGGTTCTAGTTGGGGGTCTTATGGGGTTCTAGTTGGGGTTCTAGTTGGGGTTCTAGTTGGGGTTCTAGTTGGGGGTCTAGTTGGGGTTCTAGTTGGGGGTCTAGTTGGGGTTCTAGTTGGGGTTCTAGTTGAGGTTCTAGTTGGGGGTCTTATGGGGTTCTAGTTGGGGTTCTAGTTGAGGTTCTAGTTGAGGTTCTAGTTGGGGGTCTAGTTGGGGTTCTAGTTGGGTTCTTTGGGTTCTAGTTGGGGTTCTAGTTGGGGTTCTAGTTGGGGTTCTAGTTGGGGGTCTTATGGGGTTCTAGTTGGGGTTCTAGTTGGGGTTCTAGTTGGGGGTCTAGTTGGGGTTCTAGTTGGGGTTCTAGTTGGTAGTTGAGTTCATAGAACTTCCTCTAACTCTTACCCAGAAGGTGGAGGCTGAATCGATAAGGAAGCCTCTGAATCTGAATCCTCCGTTTAATATTTGATGTTTCTCTCCTTCAGTCTCGTGGAAAGGGTGCAGACATTCCTGACTTAACTAAAGCAGAGAGAGAAAAGAGGGGGGTAGTGAAGGGGTGGGTAGTGAGAGGGGGTTGTGAGGGGGTTAGTGAGGGGGTAGTGAGAGGGGGGGGGTAGTGAGGGGCGGGGGGTAGTGAGAGGGAGGGTTAGTAGGGAGGAGGGGGGAGTAGGGAGGAGGCGGGGTAAGTGAGGAGGGGGGATTAGGGAGGAGGGGGGGTAGGGCTAGTGAGAGGGGGGGGCAGTGAGGGGGACACCTCGTTCTGCTTCTTCCTCCTGATGCCTTGAGCCCGTTCCCGTAAACTAAGAGTCTGCGGTGAGAGAACGGCCTTCAGCCTTCAGCCTTCAAATGAAAAGCATATTTCCTATAAACTGCTTTGTTTCCTCAGCTGGAATCTGGAGATCTTCTTCTTCTTCTTCTTCTTCTTCTTCTTCTTCTTCTTCTTCTTTTTTTTTTTTTTTTTTTTTTTTTTTTTTTTTTTTTTTTCTTCTTCTTCTTCTTCTTCTTCTTCTTCTTCTTCTTCTTCTACTAGAGGTTGCCAGGTTTGGTGCCACTAAGCAGACATTCTGCAGAAAGTAAACCTGAGGGATACGACCCTGGGCGGAGGGATACGACAAGAAATAGTCCCAGAATGCGACTCCCTTTAAAGAAATGCTTGGTTTCTGTTTGTCTCTGCAGGGATTAAAGAAACGAGAGCTCTAGAGCGGTGACACAGTCAGGCTAACAGTTCCCCCTGTTTCCAGTCTTTATGCTAAGCTAAGCTAAATGTCCAGAGTCTCAGAGAGAAAGCGCACATTTCCCAAAATGATTGTTTAGAAAGTGGAGATTTTAGGACAGAAATGATAAGGTGATTGTTTTTGCACTACAGATATGTAATGTTTGTCTAAAATGGATTCAGGACAGAGAATAATAATTATAATAGTTATCATAATTATAATAATAATAATAATAATAATAATGTAAAAATTATATAAAACCAGTCGTTCAGTAGCATCAAGAAAAAACAACTTCATTACAGAAAATAGTTGAAATATTTTAACTTTTTGAAAAGAAAACTTTAAGAGACGTTTCTGATGAATCTGAGGATGTTTGGATTTCACCGTTAAAGTCGACTTTCATGGCGGCTGTGAAAGAACCTGATTAGTGTAACGGCTTCTCCTCGGAGATCCACCCAGAAGATGGATCTCTGAGGAGGACGGCATGAGAGCCTCTTAGTGGACAACTCTCTGCAGGAAACCTCTCACTTCTGTGTGTGTGTGTGTGTGTGTGTGTGTGTGTGTGTGTGTGTGTGTGTGTGTGTGTGTGTGTGTGTCCCACAGCACATCAATAATGACCACATCCACGGAGAGAAGAAGGAGTTCGTGTGCCGCTGGGAGGACTGTTCTCGGGAGCAGAAGCCCTTCAAGGCTCAGTACATGCTGGTGGTTCACATGCGGCGGCACACGGGGGAGAAACCACACAAGTGCACGGTGGGTAACGGATGGCCTCGGCTGCCCCCGGGGCCCCGACGGGCCCCCAACGGGCCCCCGACGGGCATCCACTCTCTAAACACCGTACATGTTTCTGCACACACACACACACACACACACACACACTGTGGGTAAACACACACTTACACTCCTGGGAGGGCAGGAAGGAAGATCTCTTTGTTTGTGTCAATAAAAGCTCAGAGACTTTTACTGCAGCGGGGTGTTGGCGGGGTGTTAGCGGGGTGTTGGCGGGGTGTTGGCGGGGTGTTGGCGGGGTGTTGGCGGGATGTTAGCGGGGTGTTGGCGGGGTATTAGCAGGGTGTTGGCGGGGTGTTAGCGGGGTGTTGGCGGGGTGTTGGCGGGGTGTTGACGGGGTGTTGGCGGGGTTCAGAGTAAAGAGTTCTCCACTAAACCGACTCACTGATTTAACCAGAAAAGGTTCATTTAAGTTGAGAAATGAAAGAATGAAAGTAGCTAAATAATGAAAAATCTGATTATTTTCAATATCAGTCCATCTGCAGATTATTTTCTGGATTAATTAGTTGATTATTTTGTAAAGTAAATTTAATTATTTTAGTTTTTTCTTGCTTTTTGGGTGTGAAACCCCCGAGAGGTGACCTTGTGACCTCTGTCCCCTCTACAGTTCGAGGGCTGCTCGAAGGCCTACTCCCGTCTGGAGAACCTCAAGACTCACCTGCGCTCGCACACCGGAGAGAAACCCTACGTCTGCGAGCACGAAGGCTGCAACAAGGCCTTCTCCAACGCCTCGGACCGGGCCAAGCACCAGAACCGGACGCACTCCAACGAGGTGCTTTCACACACTACACAAACACACGAAGACTAAACCTCAACAAACCTACTGAACCTACTGAACCTCAACAAACCTACTGAACCTACTAAACCTCAACAAACCTACTGAACCTACTAACCTACTAAACCTACTAAACCTACTAAACCTACTAAACCTACTAAACCTCCTAAACCTACTAAACCTACTAACCCTACTAAACCTACTAAACCTACTAAACCTTCTAAACCTACTAAACCTACTGAACCTACTAAACCTTCTAAAACTACTAAACCTACTAAACCTACTAAACCTTCTAAACCTACTAAACCTACTAACCCTTCTAAACCTACTAAACCTACTAAACCTTCTAAACCTACTAAACCTTCTAACCCTTCTAAACCTTCTAAACCTTCTAAACCTTCTAAACCTACTAAACCTTCTAAACTTTCTAAACCTACTAAACCTTCTAAACCTTCTAAACCTTCTAAACCTACTAAACCTTCTAAACCTTCTAAACCTACTAAACCTTCTAAACCTACTAAACCTACTAAACCTTCTAAACCTTCTAAACCTACTAAACCTTCTAAACCTTCTAAACCTACTAAACCTTCTAAACCTACTAAACCTTCTAAACCTTCTAAACCTTCTAAACTTTCTAAACCTTCTAAACCTTCTAAACCTTCTAAACCTTCTAAACCTACTAAACCTTCTAAACCTTCTAAACCTACTAAACCTTCTAAACCTACTAAACCTTCTAAAACTACTAAACCTTGTAAACCTACTAAACCTACTAAACCTTCTAAACCTACTAAACCTTCTAAAACTACTAAACCTCATCGTTCCCAGTTGTCCTCCGTGCAGATGTGGATGTTTGTGTGTGTGAGTAAATAACGAGGTGTAGACATAATGAGAACGACAGCCCACAATGCATTAGGGTGAATCATGCTCCCCACCTCCCTCCCCGCTGAGTGGGACCACCTGCAGACGGAGAATACAAAATGAAGCCTGGAAGCGTTTCAGAAAACCTCGCTGCTTATCCATCAGAGGCTGCAGACACACACACACACACACAAACATTTACCGTACGCAGACCAGTATTCGAACAATAAAGGGATATTTGAGACAAACATAAATAATTAGGACGATTCCATATTCTTTATTACAAAGCTGCACAAATATAAAGTGCGCGACCTTTGACCCCGTGCGCTTCTTGGTGTCCGTAGAAACCCTACGTGTGCAAGATCCCCGGTTGCACCAAGCGCTACACGGACCCCAGCTCCCTGAGGAAGCACGTGAAGACGGTGCACGGCCCGGAGGCCCACGTCACCAAGAGGCAGCGTGGCGACCTGCCGCCGAGGCCGCCGGCGCCGCGGGAGAACGGCGAGAACGAGGCGGGGCACCGAGACAAGGACAAGCTGTCGGACAACAGCTCCCCCAGAGGCCTGGAGGACTACCTGCACGTCAAGTCCATCAAGACGGAGACCTCTGTGGTAAGATGGTGGACTGACGGTGCACATGTGGAGTTTGACTTGTCGGCCTTCTGTCCTGCGGTAACAACACACCTCTTAATCCTAACCTCTCTTCTGCTTCATGATCTTTCCCTTTCTGACTTTCCTTATGGACAGACCTTGTTAAGGTGAGCTCACCTGTGGATTATTATCACATCTTTAACCATCTTCTGCCATTTTACGCCATCAAATAAAAAGAGTTTCATTCCAAAAGGAGATAACGGCCAATAATAAATGAGGAAGGATTCTTGTTTTACAGCTGACATCGTCGAGCAGTAAATATACGATTAACCTCTACATGAATAAAATTACATTTTTATCCATTAAGGGATAAAATCATGTTTACTTATGAACTAATGATTCATGTATTAAAGGTCAGTTATTGGATAACATTTTGGTCCTAATATATAAGTAACTCGATAAATAAATGAATACCATTTAATGTACCAAAAACAATATTTAAAAAAATGTAGGCATTGATAAAAAATACATTTGTCTTTTTAGTTTGCTTCTTTATTAATTAACCCTATTTGTTTTCTTTCCTATTTAATTTCCCCCTTTATTTATTTATATATTTTGCATGACTTCTATAATTGTATTTATTTAGTTAACATTAATTTCAAATTATATTTCAAATGTATTCATTCATTTTTAAATGCATTAATTTATTTATGTATTATTTTCTTCATATTTGTTGGATTAAGATTTTTTCACGGGTGAGAGAATAGAGCTGTTACATTTTTATTATTTATTTTTGGTAAATCTAATGGCAAATACATTGTATTTATTTTTGTCCAATTTGTTGGACAGAATACTTATCTTATATCATTATAATTGTATATATATGTTTATTTTTTCTTTAATAACATAATACATTTAAAGCACTGACACCGTGTGAGTCACTTTTCCTTCACACAGGCAGTTTAAACCTACAGTGGAGACCTAGCAAACACCTGTCTGAGATAAAAGACACTCCAGGATTAATATTCAAACATTGGGAATTGGTTGTGGCGCTCTGTGCACGGAGCCGACTATCAGCCACGATCAAGACAGCTTTTATCAGCGAATATATTAGAGTCAGCGAGGAAACCGAGTTAGATGGAAACATGCAACCGTCATTGTCCTGAGGAGAGAGATATACGGGGATTATTTATAGTGGTGAACAATATAGAACAAATTAACCAGTGTGTTATTTAGGAAATGCGTAAAGTACATGATAAAACTAAAAGATGAAAGGTGAAAGAGAGAAAACGGCTTTTTACTGTAAACCCGACGAGCAGAGCGTCTTGCTCACCTAAATGAGTTCTTCTGGAGAAACGTGATCACGTCTCGTGATGATTGGCCTTGGCGCTCGGGCTCGGGCTCCAGCAGCCTTTCATCCTGCCCATTTCTGATTCACAGACAGACTAAGACGGCCTGTAATCTGTGCTGCACCCCCGCCTCTTCACCCCATCCCCCCCAAAAAACACTCGTTATTTACAATTAAGCCGGGGGAGAATAAAAGATTCACTGCTCCACTTCGGTTCTGAAAACTGTGTATTTAGGACAAACAGTTCTCTGACGCCCTTTTTGTTTTTTTTATCTTTCTGCATTTCCTCCATCCACCCCTCCTCGTAGATGTATCAGTCCAGCCCTGGCGGTCAGTCATCATGTAGCAGCGAACCATCACCACTTGGCAGTGCCACCAACAATGACAGTGGAGTAGAGATGGCGGCGCACAGCGGGGGAAGCCTGGGGGACCTCAGCATCCTGGACGACCCGCCCTTTGCGGAGTCCTCGGGGTGGGACGAATCCACCGGCGGGGGCGCGGTGGCTGGTCTCCACTTCCGAAAGCGGTTCGGCACCAGCCAGCACCTGGAGCACCTGAAGAAGGAGAAGCTGAAGACGGTGAGGGACTCGTGCCGGTGGGCCGGCAACCCGACAGTCACGGCCCTCGGCACCAAGTTCCCACCCATACCGGCGAACGGTGAGTGGGAAAGCAAGAAAGTGGTCACCTTTTAGCTCTGGTTTGGTCTCCACCAACGACTCTTTAGCGACTCGTCTGCAGCTTCATGAGAACCCAGGTCAATATGGTCTGGAGGCTAAAAAGCTCCAAAGAGCTGATCAAGAGTCTAAAAGGCCCTGAGGGCACTGAAACATGTCACTAGAAACCATTGTTTTCCTTTGGTACGGCACCTCCTCGTAGTGATCTGGTCTAATACTTTCATCTGTTCCTTCACAGGGTTCCTCCTCGAGAGTATGGGTGGTGGTCTGGTGTCCTTCCCTGGTTCCGGCTTTGGTGATCTGAGCTCCGGTAAAACGACTCTGCTGGAAACTCTTTCCGAGCGCCGCGACAGCACCTCCAGCACCCTGAGCTCAGTTTACACCCTCAGCCGCCGCTCCTCAGGCATCTCCCCTTGCTACTCGAGTCGGCGCTCAAGCCAGGCCTCGCAGTTCGGCGCCAACCGCCCCAGCAACCTCAGCTCCGCCGACTCGTACGACCCCATCTCTGCCGACATGTCCCGGCGCTCCAGTCAGGCCAGCCAGTGCGGCGGAGGAGCGGGAGGGTACGGAGGAGGGGGCTTACCCGGCCCTCTCAGCCTGACCCCAGCCCAGCACTACCGCCTCAAGGCCAAATACGCCGCCGCCACTGGAGGTGCACCGCCTACGCCTCTTCCATACATGGACCGAATGTGTTTGAAGACCCACACAGCACTGTGCGGGGACTCCCAGAAGTCCTCCAGCTCCAGGCAATACAGCAGCTACACCACGCGGAGCCTGATGCCCCACGAGGCCCCGTCTAACATCGCCCGCCGAGCAAGTGACCCTGTGAGACCCTCAGCCATTGATTATTCCAGCCAGCCACAAATGCAGCGCTACAACAGCATGGACACACTGAGTGGAGGGGTGACCATGCACCCCCATTCATCCCTGCGACCGGATGCGAGCCCACACCGCTGCCCTTACGTTCATCGACCGCCCAGCATTTCGGAGAACGTCCCCATGGGGATGATAACGGGTGACATCCCTGAAGAAGACCTGATGCTGCCTGACGACAGAGACACAAATCAACAAGATCTCCATCAGTCGAACTATCAGAGAAGAATTGCCGCCGTGAATCGGCCCAATCAGGTCGTGGCCACTTCCTGCATGAGTCCGATGTGTCCATCTTCACCGAGGGACAGTAAAGCCAACTTACCCGCTCAGTGGAACGATGCCAGCCGGCACTACTCCAAACTCCAGGTCCGAGGGAACCTGGCTGTCCTCCAGCAGAACCAGAACTTTGGATCTTTTCACAACAATCTCAGCTCCAACCAGCAGACGATTCAAACCCTCAACACAACGCAGCAGAGATGCAAGCAGCTGAATACCGGACCAGGAGCGAACTGCTTCCGGCAGCAGAGGTTCCAGCAGTCGTCCAATCTCAACGAAGCTCTTGGCTCTCAGAACAGGTTCAACGAAGGCATCGGTCCCTATGATAAGAACGGTAACGCCACTTATCCCCCGTGCAGCAACACTACAGCAGCTAGCGGTCGCGTGCTAAGACCCACATGCAAACAGGAGCTTGTTGACATGGACACTGCGGATGTGCACTTTGCTGGATTTCAGCCCGTGCAAGTTAAAATTGAAGACTGTGATGAGTCAATCATGATTTCAGATCAGCAGACTTGCAACCTGAATCCCTCGCAGACGGGGAATCAGCACCACCTCCAGCCGACGCCACCAACAGAACCTAAATCTCTAAACAGGCACCTTTCAGGGCCAAAAGTGATGCAGCAAACAAGACACCCGAGAAATGTTTTTGCCGACGACAACGCCTTGTACTACACAGGGCAGATTCAAGTATTTGAGCCCAACGGGGACTTGGACAACCATGTTTCTCTTGTGGTGAATGTACCTCCGTTTGAAAACAGCCACCCGTCCAGGACTGTAGACCCTGACCCAGAGCTGGTGCAGGCGCAGATAGACTTTGACAGCATGCTGGACGACGGGGATCACTCCAGCCTCGCGTCGGGGGCCCTGAGTCCCGGTCTGCTCCAGAACTTGTCCCGGAGTTCCTCTCGCCTGACGACGCCCAGGAACTCGGTGACGTTGCCCTCGGCGCCGGCGGGGACGGGCAACATGGCCGTCGGGGACATGAGCTCGTTGCTGGCTGCGCTGGAGGAAGAGAGCAAGTTCCTCAACTCGATGGTTATGAACCCCTGATGCACAATAGACGGACTTAAAATGTGATTATTGTGCCCCGAAAAAAAAAACTTAGCAATGTGTGACGCTTGTTTTCTTGTACAGTCTTGTTTGTTAATTATTAAAAAAAATGGCAATTTTCTATCTTTTTGGAAAGCCATATTTCTTGGGTTTGTTTTGCATATGACAGAATTCTTTCACTTGTTGTTCAGGTCTGCAGTAAGATCAGTTTACTAAGTGCCTAATGCCACAATTACATTTAAAACGTGTAAATGCAACCAGGTGAATTATCTGATACCTGCGTGTTTGTCACCACCAACTCTTTGACACTGTAAATGACTCGAGCTGAACTTCTACATCGAGTTTCTTCATCGCAGCGTTTCAAGTTTACAGTCGCTGTCCTCAGCGAGACATTATTTGATTGCTGCTTTGCAGCTGAGATTAACTGTGACATCTCTGCGTCGGCCATCAGAGACTGAATTATGAACCCGTAAATTGGTTGTGCTCTCGCACAGCACGAGGAGAGAGAATCTTTTTCTTTTGTACATTGATGTACCCGTTTGTTTTGCTGCTTGAATGTAAATATCATTTGTACGTTTTTAAGAAATACAATATTGACATTGATTTTTTTAAACAAACGCTTGTTTGTGTTGTCCTTCATGCAGATGTTACTGAACATTTCAATAAGGATTTATTGAAACTAGACTTGAAACTAGAGATTGAGACATAAACTCATGTTTACTGAGGGAATAAATCAAGAGAGAAGTAGAGTCATTTTCTATAGACTTCTATACAACCAGAGGAGTCGCCCCCTGGTGGTCAGGAGAGAGAATGCAGCTTTAACACATGAAGCTTTGACTTCTATACAACCAGAGGAGTCGCCCCCTGGTGGTCAGGAGAGAGAATGCAGCTTTAACACATGAAGCTTTGACTTCTATACAACCAGAGGAGTCGCCCCCTGGTGGTCAGGAGAGAGAATGCAGCTTTAACACATGAAGCTTTGACTTCTATACAACCAGAGGAGTCGCCCCCTGGTGGTCAGGGAGAGAATGCAGCTTTAACACATGAAGCTTTGACTTCTATACACCAGAGGAGTCGCCCCTGGTGGTCAGGAGAGAGAATGCAGCTTTAACACATGAAGCTTTGACTTCTATACAACCAGAGGAGTCGCCCCCTGGTGGTCAGGAAAGAGAATGCAGCTTTAACACATGAAGCTTTGACTTCTATACAACCAGAGGAGTCGCCCCCTGGTGGTCAGGTGATGATATATATATATATATATATATATAGATAGAGGTATAAAATGCTCTATAACGCAATATATATTGAGATATAACATGTTCTATATCGTGATATATATTGATATAAAATGTCCGTTGGTTTTAGAGGACATAAGGCGAGTTGCAGCCCTACTTTTGTCATATTAAAGCAGAATAAATGAACGTTGCTTCTCCGTTGAGCCCAACGTGACCCCATCGTGACCCCATCGTGACCCCACCGTGACCCCATCGTGACCCTGCCGTGGTCGGTGTGCCGTCCTCTCCTGCTCCTGGTTGTAACGCTCACTCTTCATCGGTCCGTCCCTCGTTGCCTCGCGTAGCAGGAAGAGTGTTGATCGCTTCAATAATTCAACAACTAAACTCCCGTCTTTGAAGACTGCTGCACCCTCTGCACACAACGCACTTTCCTCACACCTGTCTCGTCGAATGTCGGACCAAAGCGCCTCACGACCTCTTTGAAATAGCTTCCCCTGACCCCGTCCTGCCTCGGCCTGACTCCATGTGGATCCTCCTGATGAAACGGGGCGCTAACAGGAGGGGAAGAGGCCAGACTGCGGTGTACCTCAGGATCAGCTCTGACAGAGCGGCCCAGAGGACGCCGCTGCTGAAACACATAAAACAAAAGCAGCTGAGCGGAGAGGAACAAATGATTCTAGTCTGTCAGGGAATCCAGCCGAGGATACGTTTGATCCTGAGCTCGTGATTGCTTCTGCCTTCTTCTCCCGGAGATGTGAAGTGGGAGAGAAAACAGCCCCGGGCTGTGGATCCACCCGGAACAAGGTGGAGGTAAGAGTTGTAGAAACCATGCTTTAGACCAGAGAGCAATAACTCCACGGATTATATACGCAGTCATCCTTCAGAACTACACAGGAGGCTTTTAGAGGGACATTCTGCTCATTTAATTCCATCTGTGTGTGTTCAGGTGTTTGGTAAAGTAAGAAGAGCTGTTGTCATAAATCAGCTTGACGGGGCTTTAAACCTCACTCTCACTTTATTAAATGTCCGGGATGATGAACTTAATGCACCTCTCTGATTTTAGGTTGTTTCCTGAAGAGAGACGAGACACACGTTTGTGTGCAGATATGAAACCTTTATATAAAACCACCTCCTGTCTGTAACAGAGAAGAAGAGATCCACCGGAATGAAACATGCACCGTCATCTATTTAAACTTGTTTCAGCATTTTAGTGTGTTCTTCAGGAGATCCTCAGGAGATCCTCAGGAGATCTTCAGGAGATCTTCAGGAGATCCTCCGGCGATCCTCTTTTTTCCAGATTTTTAGCTCCTTCAGTTTTTTTATTCTTTTATTTTAAAAAGATTTTAGGTTTTAAAATGTATTTATTTATGAAAATATTTTTTTCAATCCATACGTTTATTTAATTATTTAAAAATATTTCTTTGGTTTTTATTTTTTATTTATATATTTTTTAAGGATTTGGAAGCTCCTTAAGTTTTTACTCACTCACAGGTTTACATGTTGTTCATGTATCTGTATATTTGTTAATACATATTGTAATACTGTTAAAGCTGAAGCGAGGTTGTGCGTTCTGTGCGGTCAGACGCCGAAGTCGCCGTCGCCGTGACGATATGAGAAGTGACGCCGCGGACGCCACCGGCTCAATTACAGCTGTGACAATAAGACGCTCTGACCTCCACCCGCCTGCGATGACACCACATCACATTACCGCCGCTCGGCATTATGGGGGTTATTATCACACATCATGCGACAGTCTGACAAAGTCTAACAATCGCTCTCCGGCTCCCCGTGTCACGGAGATGATGGATAGCGCTCCGCTCTCATTCTATTAGAGGATATGTAAATCCCTCCAGAGCTGAGGATTCATTTAGGAATCAATCTCACGAGCTGCTGGTCCAACTGGAGGATCAGCAGGCTGTCTGTCTCCATTTGTCTCCTCCTGGAGACGAGTCCATCACCAGAGACGAGTCCTGGAGACGAGTCCTGGAGACGAGTCCATCACGAGAGACGAGTCCTGGAGACGAGTCCATCACGAGACACGAGTCCTGGAGACGAGTCCATCACCAGAGACGAGTCCTGGAGACGAGTCCTGGAGACGAGTCCTGGAGACGAGTCCATCACCAGAGACGAGTCCTGGAGACGAGTCCATCACGAGAGACGAGTCCATCACCAGAGACGAGTCCATCACCGGAGACGAGTCCATCACGAGAGACGAGTCCTGGAGGCGAGTCCATCACGAGAGACGAGTCCTGGAGACGAGTCCTGGAGACGAGTCCATCACCAGAGACGAGTCCTGGAGACGAGTCCATCACGAGAGACGAGTCCATCACCAGAGACGAGTCCATCACCGGAGACGAGTCCATCACGAGAGACGAGTCCTGGAGGCGAGTCCATCACGAGAGACGAGTCCTGGAGACGAGTCCTGGAGACGAGTCCATCACCAGAGACGAGTCCTGGAGACGAGTCCATCACGAGAGACGAGTCCATCACCAGAGACGAGTCCATCACCGGAGACGAGTCCATCACGAGAGACGAGTCCTGGAGGCGAGTCCATCACGAGAGACGAGTCCTGGAGACGAGTCCTGGAGACGAGTCCATCACCAGAGACGAGTCCTGGAGACGAGTCCATCACGAGAGACGAGTCCATCACCAGAGACGAGTCCATCACCGGAGACGAGTCCATCACGAGAGACGAGTCCTGGAGGCGAGTCCATCACGAGAGACGAGTCCTGGAGACGAGTCCTGGAGACGAGTCCATCACCAGAGACGAGTCCTGGAGACGAGTCCATCACGAGAGACGAGTCCTCGAGACGAGTCCTGGAGACGAGTCCATCACGAGAGACGAGTCCTGGAGGCGAGTCCATCACGAGAGACGAGTCCTGGAGACGAGTCCTGGAGATGAGTCCATCACCAGAGACGAGTCCTGGAGACGAGTCCATCACGAGAGACGAGTCCATCACCAGAGACGAGTCCATCACGAGAGACGAGTCCTGGAGGCGAGTCCATCACCAGAGACGAGTCCTGGAGACGAGCGGCCCAAAGCCTCCAGACACTAAAGTACCCGGCTAACGGAACTTCTAGCTGCAGCTAATGAAGCTCAAATAACTGAAGAATATTAGGACATAAATAATCTGCTGCTCACAGCGGAGCCAACAGGCAGCGGGTTTTCAAAATAAACTTCTGTGTTTACAGGAAACAGCTTCCACTTATAAACATGCAGAGTATTTTCAAAATAAACTTCTTTGTTTACAGGAAACAGCTTCCACTTATAAACATGCAGAGTATTTTCAAAATAAACTTCTTTGTTTACAGGAAACAGCTTCCACTTATAAACATGCAGAGTATTTTCAAAATAAACTTCTTTGTTTACAGGAAACAGCTTCCACTTATAAACATGCAGAGTATTATCAAAATAAACTTCTTTGTTAACAGGAAACAGTGCATTTTCAAAATAAACTTAGCAGGAAACGGTTTCCACTCGATACATGCACAGCGTATTATCAGAAATGACTTCTGTGTTAACAGGAAACAGTGTATTTTCAAAATAAAGTTCTTCGTTTACAGGAAACACATACACTCGTTACATGCAGAGTATTTTCAAAATAAACTTAACGTAGGTTCCCTTAGTTTACTTACGCAACAAAAGCAGTTAGTTCAGGAACAGATTGTAGTTTGGGTTTAAATAAGTATATTTAATATGAAAGTTAAGGTAAAACTTTCACACAGGACATGAACACGGTCACCAGGGTGAAAGTCCTGTTTGTTGGACCTGCAGAGACCCCATCACTCAGAGAGCCACAGACCAGCTCCATGAAGAACCTGGGCTCCAGAAGAGGTCTGCTGGTGGCCCCCGAGGGACGGATGCATTATTAAGATCCTCTCATTTCAATAGGCCAGCTTAATATTAACGAGGCCTCTGAATAATCTCCATCCTCAGGAACCACCGGGAGGTCAACGCACCACCGGGTCTTAAAGGAGACACCACGCGGAGCGTTAACAAGACGGCGGCCATGTTTAATTCAGGGGGGGGGGGGGGGGGGTTGAGGTCCAGCAGTCTCTTCTTGGGATTTCCACGTTGGTGCAAAGTGTTCACTTTAATTTAATATCTGTTTATCTAGTCGTGGTTTTCTGTTTCTTTGGGACTTTATGATAAATACTCCTCGATCCAAAAAAGTACTTTTCTCCGTTTCATGTTTTTGTTGATTGAAGAACATTTTATAGACGAATCAAATCAGCTGGTGATTTTTAAATACTTCCATATTTCCATATTGTCATTTCTGGACATTAAAGAAACTTCCGCAGTCAAAGGTGTTTTTTTTGTTCACCGATGATGAGCTGAGAGCCGGCCAATCAGCAGCGAGGCCCTCGGTGTCATGAACTAATGAGGCATGAATATTCATGATGTGTTCCTATGCAAAATAACATCTGTTTTCCAACAACATGCCATCTGTCTCAGGGACCTGATGTGGAACCATGAGAGCGTTTAGCAAACACCTGTGGTGGTCATGTGGAAGCTTATATACATACACAACGTATATATATACGGATAGATATATATATACGGATATATATATACGGATATATATACACGGATATATATACGGATATATATATATCGGATATATA
>JACSYO010001591.1:122500-130864 GCA_016806645.1 Ophiodon elongatus | reverse complement strand
TTTAATTAATTATATTAATTAAACTAATGACTGAGAACTGATTTTAAACAGCTGTTAGCTCAGTTAGCTCAGTTAGCTCAGTTAGCTCATGGCTACTATTTATTCAGTAATAAATAAACAACACGTGATTATTTTAATCAAACTAACAGCTTTTATCTTTATATATAAACTATAAACGCATTTAGTTTGTTTCTGTCATTTATTTCTAGTTAAACTCCTTCGAGTCCTTTCAAAGTAAAAATAACCTGGTTTGTAAAAGGTGCTTTTATTTTGAAATATGTTCCTGAAGTGAAGCAGAATAATAACTAATATTAGTTTGTGTTAATTTAATGTGATTAAGTTTATAATCGAACAATAAACGTTATTATTTATCAGCTTTAATCTTTAAAGAAGTCAAACAGGAAAAAATATTTATTTAAACATCTTTATAAGACAATAATAATAATTATATAATATATATATGTGTGTGTGTGTATGTATATGTATATATATATATATATATATATATATATATATATATATATAAATTATTATTATTAATATAATATATTTATATAATTATTATTAAATACACACTTGTTACAGACAATAAACAGAACAACCTGTGTGAATCCTCTTTAGTCTCCATCTGTCTTCATCTCTGGGGAATCATTGGACTGGAGACCAGCTGTTACACACACACACACACACACACACACACACACACACACTCTCTCTCTCTTTATGTGGACCTGCTGTCGGGGTCAAAGGATGTCTGAGCCCCCCCCCCCTAACTCTGAGAGACAACACACACACTATATATATATATATATATATATATATATATATATATATATATATATATATATATATATATACACACACATATACACACACACACTGTACGTTTGTGGGAATTAAGTAAAAACTAAATGAATACCCCTGCCCCCTGCCCCCCTTCCCCCCCGGGCACCCCGTGGTGAGCATCGGGGTGGTGGACTGCGCTCAGGAGGAAAACTTTGACGTCTGTAAAGAATTCAGCATCAAGTTCTACCCGACATTCAAAGTAGGTACTACTAGCAGTAGTAGTACTGCTGTGTACTAGTAGTGTGTACTGGTAGTGTGTACTAGTACACAGTAGTAGTAGTAGTAGTAGTAGTAGTAGTACTGCTGTGTACTAGTAGTGTGTACTAGTACACAGAAGTAGTAGTAGTAGTACTGCTGTGTACTAGTAGTGTGTACTAGTACACAGTAGTAGTAGTAGTAGTAGTAGTACTGCTGTGTACTAGTAGTGTGTACTAGTACACAGTAGTAGTAGTAGTAGTAGTACTGCTGTGTACTAGTAGTGTGTACTGGTAGTGTGTACTAGTAGTGTGTACTAGTACACAGAAGTAGTAGTAGTAGTACTGCTGTGTACTAGTATTGTGTACTAGTACACAGTAGTAGTACTGCTGTGTACTAGTAGTGTGTACTAGTACACAGTACTAGTAGTAGTACTGCTGTGTACTAGTAGTGTGTACTAGTACTACTGCTGTGTACTAGTAGTGTGTACTAGTACACAGTAGTACTACTGCTGTGTACTAGTAGTGTGTATTAGTACACAGTAGTAGTACTGCTGTGTACTAGTACACAGTAGTAGTAGTAGTAGTAGTACTGCTGTGTACTAGTACTACTGCTGTGTACTAGTAGTGTGTACTGGTAGTGTGTATTACTGCTGCATACTGGTAGTGTGTACTACTGCTGTGTACTAGTAGTGTGTACTCGTAGTGTGTGCTACTGCTGTGTACTCGTAGTGTGTACTACTTCTGTGTATTAGTACACAGTACTACTGCTACACAGTACTAATGATGTACACTAATACTATATAATGCTGTACTATAAAATGATGTACACTAGTACTATATAATGATGTGCACTAGTACTATATAATGATGTGCACTAGTACTATATAATGATGTACACTAGTACTGTATAATGATGTACACTAGTACTATATAATGATGTACACTAGTACTATATAATGATGTGCACTAATACTATATAATGATGTGCACTAGTACTATATAATGATGTGCACTAGTACTATATAATGATGTGCACTAGTACTATATAATGATGTGCACTAGTACTATATAATGATGTACACTAGTACTATATAATGTGTACTAGTACTATAAAATGATGTACACTAGTACTATATAATGATGTACACTAGTACTATATAATGCTGTGTACTAGTACTATAAAATGATGTACACTAGTACTATATAATGATGTACACTAGTACTATATAATGCTGTGTACTAGTACTATAAAATGATGTACACTAGTACTATATAATGATGTGCACTAGTACTATATAATGCTGTGTACTAGTACTACATAATAACAGCAGTACTCTTGTCTGTCCTCAGTACTTTCATGCTCACAGTCCAGAGACGGACAGAGGGACGCCCTACAGAGGTGAGACACGTCCTTTGTCTCTAAACTCAACGGTCACTTACTCAGATATTCACACAGACTTCTTCAATCATTACAGATACACCATAAAACTGTCTGTCTGTCTCTGTCCCCGTCTGTCTGTCTCTGTCCCCGTCTGTCTGTCTCTGTCCCCGTCTGTCTGTCTCTGTCCCCGTCTGTCTGTCCCTGTCCCCGTCTGTCTGTCCCTGTCCCCGTCTGTCTGTCCCTGTCCCCGTCTGTCTGTCTCTGTCCCCGTCTGTCTGTCCCTGTCCCCGTCTGTCTGTCTCTGTCCCCGTCTGTCTGTCTCTGTCCCCGTCTGTCTGTCTCTGTCCCCGTCTGTCTGTCCCTGTCCCCGTCTGTCTGTCCCTGTCCCCGTCTGTCTGTCCCTGTACCCGTCTGTCTGTCCCTGTCCCCGTCTGTCTGTCTCTGTCCCCGTCTGTCTGTCCCTGTACCCGTCTGTCTGTCTCTGTCCCCGTCTGTCTGTCCCTGTCCCCGTCTGTCTGTCCCTGTACCCGTCTGTCTGTCTCTGTCCCCGTCTGTCTGTCCCTGTACCCGTCTGTCTGTCTCTGTCCCCGTCTGTCTGTCCCTGTCCCCGTCTGTCTGTCCCTGTCCCCGTCTGTCTGTCCCTGTCCCCGTCTGTCTGTCCCTGTCCCCGTCTGTCTGTCTCTGTCCCCGTCTGTCTGTCCCTGTCCCCGTCTGTCTGTCCCTGTACCCGTCTGTCTGTCTCTAGGTGCAGACAGAGAGATCCAGTCAGTGAGACAGTTGATGGTGAACATCCTGCAGAACCACACCAAGGTGGACTGGCCAGACCACTGTCCTCCACTGGAACCATACAGGTACCAGAACCCTGTAGAACCATGTAGAACCCTGTAGAATCATATAGAACCCTGTAGAACCATATAGAACCCTATAGAACCCTGTAGAACCATATAGAACCCTACAGAACCATATAGAACCCTGTAGAACCATATAGAACCATATATAACCATATATAACCCTGTAGAACCATATATAACCCTGTAGAACCATATATAACCATATAGAACCCTGTAGAACCATATAGAACCCTGTAGAACCATATAGAACCCTGTAGAACTATATATAACCATATAGAACCCTGTAGAACCATATAGAACCCTGTAGAACCATATAGAACCCTGTAGAACTATATATAACCATATAGAACCCTGTAGAACCATATAGAACCCTGTAGAACCATATAGAACCCTGTAGAACTATATATAACCATATAGAACCCTGTAGAACCATATAGAACCCTGTAGAACCATATAGAACCCTGTAGAACTATATATAACCATATAGAACCCTGTAGAACCATATAGAACCCTGTAGAACCATATAGAACCCTGTAGAACTATATATAACCATATAGAACCCTGTAGAACCATATAGAACCCTGTAGAACCATATAGAACCCTGTAGAACTATATATAACCATATAGAACCCTGTAGAACCATATAGAACCCTGTAGAACCATATAGAACCCTGTAGAACTATATATAACCATATAGAACCCTGTAGAACCATATAGAACCCTGTAGAACCATATAGAACCCTGTAGAACTATATATAACCATATTGAACCCTGTAGAACCAACTGAGCCAGACAGGTGGACAGACAATAATAATAATAATAATAATAATAATGCATTTAATTTGTAATGCACTTTTCATTCCTAAAGAATCTCAGAGTGCACAGAGCCAGTACATAGTTAAAGACTATAGTTAAAATATAGTTAAAGACTATAGTTAAAATATAGTTAAAGACTATAGTTAAAATATAGTTAAAGACTATAGTTAAAATATAGTTAAAACATAGTTAAAGACTATAGTTAAACATAGTTAAAACATAGTTAAAGACTATAGTTAAAACATAGTTAAAGACTATAGTTAAAAATAGTTAAAACATAGTTAAAGACTATAGTTAAAACATAGTTAAAGACTATAGTTAAAACATAGTTAAAACATAGTTAAAGACTATAGTTAAAACATAGTTAAAGACTATAGTTAAAATATAGTTAAAACATAGTTAAAGACTATAGTTAAAACATAGTTAAAGACTATAGTTAAAACATAGTTAAAGACTATAGTTAAAATATAGTTAAAGACTATAGTTAAAATATAGTTAAAGACTATAGTTAAAACATAGTTAAAGACTATAGTTAAAACATAGTTAAAGACTATAGTTAAAACATAGTTAAAGACTATAGTTAAAACATAGTTAAAGACTATAGTTAAAATATAGTTAAAGACTATAGTTAAAATATAGTTAAAGACTATAGTTAAAACATAGTTAAAGACTATAGTTAAAACATAGTTAAAGACTATAGTTAAAATATAGTTAAAGACTATAGTTAAAACATAGTTAAAGACTATAGTTAAAATATAGTTAAAGACTATAGTTAAAACATAGTTAAAGACTATAGTTAAAATATAGTTAAAGACTATAGTTAAAACATAGTTAAAACATAGTTAAAGACTATAGTTAAAACATAGTTAAAACATAGTTAAAGACTATAGTTAAAACATAGTTAAAGACTATAGTTAAAACATAGTTAAAGACTATAGTTAAAGACTATAGTTAAAACATAGTTAAAGACTATAGTTAAAACATAGTTAAAACATAGTTAAAGACTATAGTTAAAATATAGTTAAAGACTATAGTTAAAACATAGTTAAAGACTATAGTTAAAACATAGTTAAAGACTATAGTTAAAACATAGTTAAAGACTATAGTTAAAACATAGTTAAAGACTATAGTTAAAACATAGTTAAAGACTATAGTTAAAACATAGTTAAAGACTATAGTTAAAACAGACTATAGTTAAAACATAGTTAAACATAGTTAAAGACTATAGTTAAAACATAGTTAAAGACTATAGTTAAAACATAGTTAAAGACTATAGTTAAAACATAGTTAAAACATAGTTAAAACAGACTATAGTTAAAACATAGTTAAAACAGACTATAGTTAAAACAGACTATAGTTAAAACATAGTTAAAACATAGTTAAAGACTATAGTTAAATATAGTTAAAACATAGTTAAAACATAGTTAAAACATACTATAGTTAAAACATAGTTAAAACAGACTATAGTTAAAACATAGTTAAAACATAGTTAAAACATAGTTAAAACAGACTATAGTTAAAACAGACTATAGTTAAAACATAGTTAAAACAGACTATAGTTAAAACATAGTTAAAACAGACTATAGTTAAAACATAGTTAAAACAGACTATAGTTAAAACATAGTTAAAACAGACTATAGTTAAAACAGACTATAGTTAAAACATAGTTAAAACAGACTATAGTTAAAACAGACTGTAGTTAAAACATAGTTAAAACAGACTATAGTTAAAACAGACTATAGTTAAAACATAGTTAAAACAGACTATAGTTAAAACAGACTATAGTTAAAACATAGTTAAAACAGACTATAGTTAAAACAGACTATAGTTAAAACATAGTTAAAACAGACTATAGTTAAAACAGACTATAGTTAAAACATAGTTAAAACAGACTATAGTTAAAACAGACTATAGTTAAAACATAGTTAAAACAGACTATAGTTAAAACAGACTATAGTTAAAACAGACTATAGTTAAAACATAGTTAAAACAGACTATAGTTAAAACAGACTATAGTTAAAACATAGTTAAAACAGACTATAGTTAAAACAGACTATAGTTAAAACAGACTATAGTTAAAAAGAAAGAAATATCTGACAGATTTAACACAGAGTAAAAAACGCCTTCCTGAATAAAAAGGTTTTTAGGCCGGTGTTAAAGAGTCCAGTGTCTGTGTTGCCCTCATGTGGTCAGGGAGACTGGACCCGGTCCCCATGGTGGAGCTTGGTGTTGGGGACCCGGTCCCCCATGGTGTGGAGCTTGGTGTTGGGGACCCGGTCCCCCATGGTGGAGCTTGGTGTTGGGGACCCGGTCCCCCATGGTGTGGAGCTTGGTGTTGGGGACCCGGTCCCCCGTGGTGTGGAGCTTGGTGTTGGGGACCCGGTCCCCCGTGGTGTGGAGCTTGGTGTTGGGGACCCGGTCCCCCGTGGTGTGGAGCTTGGTGTTGGGGGCCCGGTCCCCCGTGGTGTGGAGCTTGGTGTTGGGGGCCCGGTCCCCCGTGGTGTGGAGCTTGGTGTTGGGGACCCAGTCCCCCATGGTGGAGCTTGGTGTTGGGGACCCGGTCCCCCATGGTGTGGAGCTTGGTGTTGGGGACCCGGTCCCCCATGGTGTGGAGCTTGGTGTTGGGGACCCGGTCCCCCATGGTGTGGAGCTTGGTGTTGGGGGCCCGGTCCCCCGTGGTGTGGAGCTTGGTGTTGGGGGCCCGGTCCCCATGGTGTGGAGCTTGGTGTTGGGGACCCGAAGGAGCGATCTGTTTGTGGACCTGAGGGTGCGGGTGGAGGTTTGGGGGGTGCATGTCCGTTTGTGGGTGAGTAGTAGGACTTTGTAGTCCGTCCGGAGTGAGGTTTTAGGTGAGGGTTAGGGGTTAGGGTTATGGGTTAGGTGTTGGGGTTAGGGTTAGGTGTTAGGTGTTAGGGGTTAGGGGTTAGGGTTAGTTGTTTGGGTTAGGGTTAGGTGTTAGGGTTAGGTGTTGGTGTTAGGGGTTAGGGTTAGTTGTTTGGGTTAGGGGTTAGGGGTTAGTGTTAGGGGTTAGGTGTTAGGGTTAGGTGTTAGGGTTAGGGTTAGGTGTTTCGGTTAGGGGTTAGGGGTTATGGGTTAGGGGTTATGGGTTAGGGGTTAGGTGTTAGGGTTAGGTGTTAGGGTTAGGTGTTTCGGTTAGGGGTTAGGGGTTATGGGTTAGGGTTAGGTGTTAGGGGTTAGGTGTTAGTGTTAGGGTTAGGGTTAGGTGTTTCGGTTATGGGTTAGGTGTTATGGGTTAGGTGTTAGGGTTAGGGTTAGGATGGAGACATGAACCCATAGATCTCCCCATGTCGTCCGACGACTTCGTGGTTGAATAGAGATCTAAGGCAAGGCACGGGCCAGCGCATATCACTTAGAATCCCCCCGCCGTATGTACTAAGACCCTACAATAGAACAGGGATAAGAATGATTATAAAAAGGTCTTTTATAGAGAGTGTGATGCTGAGGCGACGGATAAAGGTTAAAGTTAGGGTAAGAAGGTCAGATAATAGTAGGGTCGGCAAGGGTAAGGGTTAAAGTTAGGGTTAAGAGTAAGAATTAGATAAAGTAAAGGTTAGGGGTTAGAGTAAGGGATAAGGTTCAAGGTTAAGGTTAGAGTACAAGGTTAGCGTTAGGGGTTAAGGTTAGGGTTACAGTTAGAGGGTTGAGGTTAGGGGTTAGGTGTTCGGGGTTAGGTGTTCGGGGTTAGATGTTAGGGGTTAGGTGTTAGGGGTTAGGTGTTCGGGGTTAGGGTTAGGTGTTAGGTGTTAGGGGTTAGGGTTAGGGGTTAGGGCTCATGTTTCCAGACTCTCATCAGGATCCTGGATGTTTTGTATGTGTTGTAGTTTCTGGATGTTCTTGCCAGTGATCCAATGAACAGTGAGTTCCAGTAGTCCAGTCTTGAGGAGATAAAGGCTGGACGAGCTTCTCTGCGTCTGACAGGGTTAAAGTGGGCGGAGTTTGGAGATGTTTTTGAGATGATAAAAGGAGGTTTTGCACAGGTATTTTATGTGGTCATTAAAGGTCAGGTGAGGGTCAAACCTAACTCCCAGATTGGTGACTGGAGGAGAGGGGTGGAGGAGAGGGGTATGACCTGACCGTCAAAGGTCAGATGAGTTATGGAGGATGAACCTGGTGTGGAGTACCAACAAGGAGGGCTTCGGTTTGTTTCTGTTTACCTGGAGAAAGTTGTTGCTCATCCCGCCATCTCCCAGAGAGGAGACGAGGTTAAAGAGGCTACAGAGACTACAGAGACTACAGTGACTACAGAGACTAC
>JACSYO010001591.1:77500-102500 GCA_016806645.1 Ophiodon elongatus | reverse complement strand
ACATAACAGTTACAACACGTTCAATTCACAGGACAGAAATGATTCATGTAATAGTAGCAGTAGGTGACGGGGAGGACCACAGCAGGACCAGGACCAGGGTCCAGATTTAACCACGATCCACAGAAACCTGCGAGGCGAGAAGACACAAAGACCTCAGGGATGGAGCAGAGTTAGTAATGTGCATTTATGGTGCATGAATTCATACAGAAGGTAAAATAGAGAAGAATGTGCGTCAGCAGTTCCACGGAAGGAACCAGGAGTCAGGAACCAGGAGCCAGGAACCAGGAGGCAGGACCAGGGTCCAGATGCAACCACGATCCGTGGAAACCTGCGAGGCGAGAAAGCACAAAGACTCCGGGGGAAGAATAAGTTATTAATGTGCATTTATAGAACATGAATTCATACAGAAGGAGAGAGATAAAAGGAGAGAGGAGCTCAGTGTATCCTAAGATCTCCCCCAGAAGTCTAGACCTATAGCAGCATATCAAGGGGCTGGAAAGAATGGACCAGGGCAAACCTGAACTAGCCCTAACTATAAACCTGAGCCAGCCCTAACTATAAACCTGAACCAGTCCTAACTATAAACCTGAACCAGCCCTAACTATAAACCTGAACCAGCCCTAACTATAAACCTGAACCAGCCCTAACTATAGACCTGAGCCAGCCCTAACTATAAACCTGAGCCAGCCCTAACTATAGACCTGAACCAGCCCTAACTATAAACCTGAACCAGCCCTAACTATAAATCTGAGCCAGCCCGAACTATAAGCTCTATCAAAGAGGAAAGTCTACTCTTAAATGTGGTCACTGTGTCTGCCCCCCGGACTGAAAGTGGAAGCTGGTTCCATAGAAGAGGAGCTTGATAACTGAAGGCTCTGGCTCCCATCCTACTTTTTAAGACTCTAGGAACCACAAGCAGCCCCGCATTCAGTGAGCGCAGCTCTCTAGTGGGGTAATATGGTACTATGAGCTCTCTAGTGGGGTAATATGGTACTATAAGCTCTCTAGTGGGGTAATATGGTACTATGAGCTCTCTAGTGGGGTAATATGGTACTATGAGCTCTCTAGTGGGGTAATATGGTACTATGAGCTCTCTAGTGGGGTAATATGGTACTATGAGCTCTCTAGTGGGGTAATATGGTACTATGAGATCCTTAAGATATGATGGTGCCTCACCAATTAAGGCTTTGTAGGTGAGGAGAAGGATTTTAAATTTGACTCTGGATTTTACAGGGAGCCAGTGAAGAGAAGCTAATACAGGAGTAATATGATCTCTTCTCTTAGTTTTTGTTAGTACACGAGCTGCAGCATTCTGGATCAACTGGAGAGATTTAAGAGACTTATTAGAGCAGCCTGATAATAAGGAGTTACAGTAGTCCAGTCTAGAAGTAACAAATGCGTGAACTAATGTTTCTGCATCTCTTTGAGACAGGATGTGTCTGATTATTTAAATGTTCCGTAGGTGAAAAAAGGCGTCCTTGAGATTTGTTTTATGTGAGAGTTAAAGGACAAGTCCTGATCAAAGACAACTCTGAGATTCTTTATGATGGTGCTGGATGCCAGGGCAATGCCATCAAGAGAAACTATATCATTAGATAGTTGATTCCAGAGGTGTTCTGGGCCTAATAAAATAACTTTAGTTTTGTCTGAGTTTAACATCAGGAAGTTGCAGGTCATCCATGTTTTTATATCTTTAAGATGCTTGAAGTTTAGCAAGCTGGTTGGTTTCGTCTGGCTTGATCGATATATATAATTGAGTATCATCAGCATAACAATGAAAGTCTATGGAGTGTCTTCTGATAATATTGCCCAAAGGAAGCATATATAAGGTGAATAAGATTGGTCCAAGCACAGAACCTTGTGGAACTCTGTGACTGACGTTGGTGGTCATCGAGGATTCATCGTTTACATATACAAACTGAGATGGATCTGATGAATAGGATTTAAACCAGCTTAGTGCGGTGCCTTTAATGCCAATCAAATGTTCTAATCTCTGTAATAGGATGTGATGGTCAATGGTGTCGAACGCAGCACTAAGGTCTAACAAGACCAGAACAGAGACAAGTCCTCTATCAGCACTAAGGTCTAACAAGACAAGAACAGAGACAAGTCCTCTATCAGCACTAAGGTCTAACAAGACAAGAACAGAGACAAGTCCTCTATCAGCACTAAGGTCTAACAAGACCAGAACAGAGACAAGTCCTCTATCAGCACTAAGGTCTAACAAGACAAGAACAGAGACAAGTCCTTTATCTGATGCAATAGAAGGTCATTAGTAATGTCCACCAGTGCTGTCTCTGTGCTGTGGTGTTTTCTAAATCCTGACTGAAAATCCTCGAATAAACTATTGTTCTGTAGAAAGTCACACAACTGATTTGCGACTACTTTCTCAAGGATCTTAGAGAGGAAGGGAAGGTTAGAGATCGGTCTATAGTTAGCCAACACCTCTGGATCAAGAGTGGGCTTCTTGAGAAGAGGCTTAATCACAGCTACTTTAAAAGACTGTGGTACATGGTCTGTTAGTAAAGACTTTAGAGGTCTTTTGGGGTCTTCAGAGGTCTTTAGGGGTCTTTCGGTGTCTTTCTAGGTCTTTAACGGTCTTTAGAGGTCTTTGCGGGTCTTCAGAGGTCTTTAGGAGTCTTTCTAGGTCTTCAGAGGTCTTTAGGGATCTTTAGGGGTGTTTCTAGGTCTTTAGAGGTCTTTAGGGGTCTTTCTAGGTATTTAGGTGTGAAACTCTAAACCTCCTCCTCGTGTTCCAGGTGTCTCCGTCCTGATGGTCTACAGTCTCCACCTGTGACCTGAGCCCCGCCCCCTGCCTGCCCTGACCCCTGACCTCTGACTTCTGACCTCTGACCTCATCGTTTCCTCCACAACAACATGCATCTGAAGTGTTCTGGAGGTTCTATCTACCGGATCCCCGACACTTAACCACTCGGGACCGCCTCCTCGGGACCGCCTCCTCCTAGCCGTCCCTTCCTGCCCCGTCCTCCTCCTAGCCGTGCCTTCCTGCCCCGTCCTCCTCCTAGCCGTGCCTTCCTGCCCCGTCCTCCTCCCCACCATGTCGGAGGGGCTGCTGCAGGTGGAGATCCCTGACTTCGGCAGCAGCGTGCTGGGCAGCCTGAACGAGCAGCGTCTTCGGGGTCACTACTGCGACGTGTCCGTCCTGGTGCAGGGTCAGGCCTTCAAGGCGCACCGCGCCGTCCTCGCCGCCTCCTCGCTGTACTTCAGGGACCTGTTCAGCTCCGCCGGCGACTCCTCGTCCTCGTCCTCGTCCTCGTCCTCGTCCCCGTCCCCCCCGGCGGTGTTCGAGCTGCCGTCCTCGGTGACGCCGACGTGCTTCCAGCAGATTCTGGCGTTCTGCTATACGGGCCGGCTCAGCATGGCCGCCAGCGAGCAGCTGGTGCTCATGTACACCGCCGGGTACCTGCAGATCCAGAACATCGTGGAGCGCGGCATGGAGCTGATGATGATGAAGGCCTCCTCCTCCTCCTCGCCGCTCTGCTGCGACTCGCAGGTGGGTCAGGCCACACCCAGAGAGCTGGACCTAGACCCATATAGACCACCTACAGACTACAGTCCAGGTAGACCACATATAGACCACAATCCAGGTGGACCACATATAGACTACATACAGACCACAATCCAGGTAGACCACATATGGACTACATACAGACCACAATCCAGGTAGGCCACATATAGACTACATACAGCCCTCAATCCAGGTGGACCACATATGGACTACATACAGACCACAATCCAGGTAGGCCACATATAGACTGCATACAGCACACAATCCAGATAGACCACATATAGACCACATATAGACCACATATATACCACATATATACCACATATAGACCACAATAGTCAATATATAGTCTACATATTGACCACTGACACACCACATATATTCTACATATAGACCACATGTAGACCATATATAGTCTACATGTAGTCTACATATATACCACAGATAGACCACATATTGTCTACATATAGACCACATGTAGACCACATATAGTCTACATATATACAACAGGTAGGCCACATGTAGTCTACATATAGACCACAGGTATACAACATATAGTCTACATATAGACCACAGGTAGACCACATATAGTCTACATATAGACCACATGTAGACCACATATTGTCTGCATTTAGACCACAGATAGATCACATATAGTCTACATTTAGACCACAGGTAGACCACATATAGTCTATATTTAGACCACAGGTAGACCACATATAGTCTACATTTAGACCACAAATAGACCACATATAGTCTACATGTATAGACCGTTATATCTGCTCTATTGAAGAAACAAGAACTTTCTTAATAAAATCTAGTATTGTCTTGAGACCTGCAGGTCCTCTCAAAGTGCTGCTTTAGCTCCTCCTCTCAGACTCAGCTGACTGAGTGTGATTACAGCAGCATCCAGTGGACAGCAGATGAACTGCTGCTCCACGCACTTTAAAACTGAGGCTGCTGATTGGTCAGAACTTTCTCTGACCATACCCCAACTAGTGTTGTCACGGCTGGTGTTTTGTTTGCTCGCCGGTCAAAAGAAGACTTAATATAAACACATTGATTTATTACAGACAACCTCAGCAGACGAGCTCGGGGGCTTCGACGCGCCGATGGAGCAGCAGCACAGCAGCGCCCACCTGCAGGAGGCCGGTCCAGAGCAGCCGGCCCTGAGCCCCGAGGAGCTGCTGCTGGCTGTCAGCCGCATCAAACAGGAGCGAGCCGACACGCCTCCTGTTGAGGAGAACGGAGGAGGAGCAAGAAGAGGATCAAGAAGAGGAGGAGGAGGAGAGGAGGCCAGGTGAGGAGAATCATACAGCACCACAGAGAACCATACAGCACCATAGAGAACCGTGCAGAACCGTACAGAACCGTACAGCACCACAGAGAACCATACAGCACCGTAGAGAACCACAGAGAACCGTAGAGAACCATACAGCACCGTAGAAGAACCATACAGCGCCGTAGAGAACCATACAGCACCACAGAGAACCAAACAGCACCGTAGAGAACTGTAGAGAACTGTAGAGAACCGTAGAGAACCACAGAGAACCATAGCGCACCACAGAGAACCATACAGCACCGTAGAGAACCACAGAGAACCATACAGAACCGTAGAGAACCGTACAGCACTGTAGAGAACCGTAGAGAACCATACAGAACCGTAGAGAACCGTACAGCACCGTAGAGAACCATACAGCACTGTAGAGAACCACAGACAACCATACAGAACCGTAGAGAACCACAGAGAACCATACAGCACCGTAGAGAACTGTGCAGATGTAGCAGTTGTGTACTCTCTCTCTTGCGTTGTGTATTGATCCAGGCACACTTTATTACGGTTTGGCTCCAACCAGCCGTTTATTCACGGGGACAGCAAGCTGGTAACGAACGAACATATTAGAGTTCTCACAGCCCACCTCGTGGCAACAAGCTCCGGGAACTGCCAAAGTAAAATAATAGAAACAATTATTTTAGCTAGCTGTTTGTTAAGTTACTCCACAGAGATTTCTTATTAAGCTAGCACAATGTTACGGAGCTTATTACAGATCAACCTACCACGGAGATAGCGTACAGCAGACAATAACAATTTACGGGGCGCACCGCTCAAGTCTGCAGGGGCTCAGCAGAGGGCGCTAATGCCACCCAACACGCTAGTCTCAGTGGGAAACTAATAATAATACATTGTAAATGACAGACAAAAATAACAGGAAATAATATATAAATGATATGGATTAGTAATAACAGTAGTGATTGCAAATAATGGCCAGTGATGGCAAGTGGAATCATTAACTCCGCTACACAGAACCGTACAGCACCGTAGAGAACTATAGAGAACCATACAGCACCGCACAGAACTGTACAGCACCTTAGAGAACCGCAGAGAACCGTACAGTACTGTAGAAAACCACAGAGAACCATACAGCGCCACAGAGAACCGTACAGCACCGTAGAGAGCCACAGAGAACCAAACAGCACCACAGAGAACCGTACAGGACCGTAGAGAACCACAGAAAACCATACACCACCACAGAGAACCATACAGCACCTTAGAGAACCATAGAGAACCGTACAGCACCGCAGAGAACCGTACAGCCCCATAGAGAACCGTACAGCCCCATAGAGACCCGTACAGAACCGTACAGCCCCATCCATGCTCCCTACAGGCTCCTCTCTTTGGTATCATCAATCATTTCTTTTAAAGTACCTGCTGCGTTTCCCTCCTGGTCCATCTGGTCCTTGTTGTGTCCTCAGAGGGGAACCTTCGGGGGACCAGGCCCCCAGGAGCAGTGCTCTGTGTTACCTGGGTGCAGGTGGAGGTCTGGTTCCAGGGCTGCAGTCCTACCTGCTGGCGAACGGGGAGCGCTCCAGTCCAGGAGGCTCGAGCCTTCCCACAGACTCCCCTCCCTCTCACCCCCCCACGGAGGAGGAGCTAGAGGAGGAGTACTACGGGAACACCGTCCAGTCCGGACTCTACCAACACATCTACGGACATCCCGGTAACCCCTACAGTAAGTTACATGATGGTACGATCCCATCACTACAGAGTCTAGTTCCTCAGCTCAAAATGCAGGTAAGCTTCCTGAGGTCCTGCAGGAAAGACCACTACAGGTTTCCCTTCATAAGCATCTTCACATCTAACTCAACAGGATGCACCAAAGTCCTTTTTACAAAAAGCCTCCTCCCTCGTAGTTTTCCCATTTCCTTCAATAGTCAGAATCTCCTGGGACATTCCAGTGTAGCTTCAACCACTCACAGGTTCCCTTATCGTTTCTTTATATTTTGGTCATACACTCCTTCTCTCCGTTTCTCATTGGTCCAGTCCAGGAGAAGATGGAGATGCTGTCCCTCCCATTGGCTAATGAGCGTCGGCCTTGCGTGCTGGTTGGTCGGGACAACATGGCGCTCCCCGCCAGTCTGATCAGTCAGATCGGGTATCGCTGCCACCCGTCGCTCTACACCGAGGGAGACCCGGGAGAGAAGGTGGAGCTGGTGGCAGGTAGGACAACAGAACACCTGTCCAGCTGTAGATGTAGAGCACATACATAGTACATAGTACACAAGGTAGTAATTACACAATGATGTGTTGTCATGGTAACAGGAAGGTCAGACTGATGTCAGTGTGTGTGTGTGCAGGTTCAGGCGTGTTCATGACACGAGGTCAGCTGATGAACTGTCACTTGTGTGCCGGAGTCAAACACAAGGTTCTGCTCAGGAGACTGCTGGCTACGTTCTTCGACAGGTGAGCTGAAAACTTGTTAACACTATTGTCATCTTGTGAGTTAAGAGAGAGAGAGAGATCATGGACAGGGTTAGCCTAGCTTAGCATAAAGACTGGGATCAGGGGGGAACTGCTAGCTCAGAGAATTCAATGGTGTTCTCTGATAGCATCCTGATGTGTTGCTGAGGGTCTATATACCTTGTTGGTGAGGGTCTATAGACCTTGTTGCTGAGGGTCTATAGACCTTGTTGGTGAGGGTATATAGACCTTGTTGGTGAGGGTCTATAGAGCCTGTTGGTGAGGGTCTGTAGACCTTGTTGGTGAGGGTCTGTAGACCTTGTTGGTGAGGGTCTATAGAGCCTGTTAGTGAGGGTCTATAGACCTTGTTGGTGAGAGTCTATAGACCTTGTTGGTGAGGGTCTATAGACCTTGTTGGTGAGGGTCTATAGAGCCTGTTGGTGAGGGTCTATAGGCCTTGTTGGTGAGGGTCTATAGAGCCTGTTGGTGAGGGTCTATAGACCTTGTTGGTGAGGGTCTCTAGACCTTGTTGGTGAGGGTCTATAGAGCCTGTTGGTGAGGGTCTATAGACCTTGTTGGTGAGGGTCTATAGACCTTGTTTGTGAAGGTCTATAGACGCTGTTCAGATGTGCCACCACCTAAAATTGATGACTGTGTGGAATAATCATGCCGAAAGAGATTTTTCTTTTTTATACCTTTGAAATTGATACAATAATGTTGCTGTAATCCTGTTCACATGGACTTCCACCCTGGACCCTATTCACATAGAGGTCCACCCTGGATCCTGTTCACGTGGAGGTCCATCCAGTATCCTGTTCACGTGGACTTCCACCCTGGACCCTGTTCATGTGGAGGTCCATCCAGTATCCTGGTCGTGTGGACTTCCATCCTGGACCCTGTTCACGTGGAGGTCCATCCAGTATGCTGGTCCCGTGGACTTCCACCCTGGACCCTGTTCACATGGAGGTCCATCCAGTATCCTGGTCCCGTGGACTTCCACCCTGGACCCTGTTCACATGGAGGTCCACCCTGGACCCTGTTCACGTGGCAGTCCATCCAGTATCCTGGTCCCATGGACGTCCACCCTGGACCCTGTTCATGTGGAGGTCCATCCGGTATCCTGGTCCCGTGGACGTCCACCCTGGACCCTGTTCACGTGGAGGTCCATCCAGTATCCTGGTCCAATGGACGTCCACACAGGACCCTGGTCCCGATTTAGAGACCAGTAAAGCTGCTTACTGTTATATAGATCTGCATATTATGACCAGTGACTCATCATCATCAACCGTCACACCCATATAGTCTGATAATAATAACAATAATAATACATTTTATTTGTATAGCGCCTTAAAGGGTACTCAAAAGGCACTTTACATGGTAAAAACAGAAACAATAAAAGTAATTTAAGGAATAAAGAGGTTGGCATCGGCTGCGAGTATTAGCGTGTCGGTGCATGAGGTCAGAAAGGTATGAAGGGGTTCAGAGTTGTGAAGGGCTTTGTATGTGATGAGGAGAATCTTGAACTGTATTCTTTGCTGTATGGGGACTAATTGGAGATCTTGAATGACTGGGAGGATGTGGTCTCTGGTGGACTGGGGTGATATGGTCTCTGGTGGACTAGGGGGATGTGGTCTCTGGTGGAGTGGGGTGATGTGGTCTCTGGTGGAGTGTGGTGATGTGGTCTCTGGGGGACTGGGGTGATGTGGTCTCTGGTGGACTGGGGGGATGTGGTCTCTGGTGGACTGGGGTGATGTGGTCTCTGGTGGAGTGGGGAATCTGGTCTCTGGTGGAGTGGGAGAGCAGACGGGCAGCTGAGTTCTGGATGTGTTGTAGTTTGTTGATGGTTTTGGTGGATGTGCCTTAGAGGATGCTGTTGCAGTAGTCCAGTTGAGAGGTGATGAAGACGAGGATGAACAGGAGAGGGAGGGACGTAGACAGGCGATGTTTTTAAGATGAAAGAAGGCGTTTCTTGTGATGTGCTTGACGTGGCGTTCAAAGGAGAGGGTCGGATCCAAGATGACACCAAGGTTACAGATGTGTGTGGAAGCAGGAACAGTGGTGCAATCGATGGAGAGGGAGAAGTTGTGGTGAGATTTGGGATCGATGATGAGGATGATAAGGATGATGAGGATTTGTTGCTGCTGAGTTTGAGAAAGTTGGCTTGCATCCAAGTCTTTATATCTGTGAGGCAGTGATGGTGGAGTAGGTAGTGGGGGTAATGGTAGAGTAGGTAGTGGGGGTGATGGTGGAGTAGGTAGTGGGCGTGATGGTGGAGTAGGTAGTGGGGGTGATGGTGGAGTCACTCTGACCCGAGGGAAATGGGAGGGCTGGGGAGATGTATACACACACATATAAGGTGTTTTACCCTATATGTCATACAGGGTTTTTTTTGGGGGAGTTTTTCCTGATCTGATGTGAGGTCCCGGGACAGAGGATGTCATATGTGTACAGATTGTAAAGCCCTCTGAATTGGACATATGCATGCGGGTCAGAGTGGCCCCAGGAGGGATATATATATATATATATATACACACACATATCCACACGGGTCAGAGTGACCCGAGGACAACGGGACGGTTAGCCCTCCCATTGGCCTCGGGTCTCTCTGACCCTGTGTTTGTATCCCCAACCCTCCCGTTTTGCTCGGGTCACAATGACCCTGTGTTTGTATGCCCAAGCCTCCCGCTGGCTTTGGCTCACTCTGACCCGCGTGGGTCAGAGTGACCCGAGATAAGCGGGAGGGATATATATTCAAGTCAATTCAATTCAATGCAATTCATTTTGTATAGCCCAAACTCACAACTTACAAATTTGCCTCAGAGGGCTTTAAATATAATAGAAATATACACACACATATGCACGCGGGTCTCTCTGACCCGACGCAACGGGAGGGTTGGGGATACAAACACAAGGTCAGAGTGACCCGAGGACAAAGGGGAGGGTTGGGGATACAAACACAGGGTCAGAGTGACCCGAGGTCAAAGGGGAGGGTTGGGGATACAAACACAGGGTCAGAGTGACCCGAGGCCAAGGGGAGGGTTGGGGATACAAACACAGGGTCAGAGTGACCCGAGGACAAGGGGAGGGTTGGGGGATACAAACACAGGGTCAATCACTGTGCGCTTAATTAACACGCGTGATGAAGGAGGCAAAGATTTAACCAGTGGAGGCGGAGAGAATGGGACAAGATCTCGTATAGAGCGGCGAGTCCTGGTGCAGGAGGAGGACTCAGGAATGGCTGGTGTAGGGATCGCAAGGGACCCGGGGCTGTGGGCCCCGAGAGGGTCAGGTGGGATGGTGGTGGAAGCTGGGAGTCCCTCGCCAGAGGACAGAAGTCATAGAGGGCAAGGATGTCGTATTTATTCAGCAGCTGGACATTGAAGTGGTGACGGGTAGGAGAGGGATGCCTCCCTCTCAGGCTGCTGTGAACACAGACCAGGGACCAGGGACTAGGGACCAGGGACTAGGGACCACGGACTACAGACCAGGGACTAGGGACGTCACGTGACATCATCAGACATCATGTGACATCATCAGACATCGTGTGACATCATCAGGCTGTGTGAAATATTCCAGAACATTCTGACAGTCAGCAGCTTCCTTCACATCCTGCTGCTGTTTTACATAACTGCTCTGGGGGGAGGGAGGAGTTGGGGGGGGTAATCTAAAGCTCAGTATAGGTGCTGATTGGGTTGTTATGGTTTCCATAGAAACACTCTGGCCAATAGCTGTGGGACAGGGATCCGCTCCTCCACCAATGATCCCAGCAGAAAACCTCTGGACAACCGAGTGTTAAACACTGTCAAACGTAAGACACACACACACACACACACACACACACACACACAGACTCATGGATTTATGTCACAGTTAGAGTATTTTGGAAATATTGAGAAATTTCTCTCCTCCTCCTCCTCACCTTCCTCCTCTACCTCCTCTTCCTCCTCCTCCTCATTTTCCTCTCCCCCTCCTCCTCTTCCTCCTCCTCTTCCATCTCCCCCCCTCCTCCTCCTCATCTTCCACGCCCCCTCCTCCTCCTACTTCTCCTCAGTCTACTGTCAGAACTTTGCTCCTAACTTTAAGGAGAGTGAGATGAACGTCATCGCGGCCGACATGTGCACCAACGCCCGAAGAGTCCGCAAGCGTTGGCTCCCCAAGATCCAGTCTCTCCTCCCCGACAGCCTCCCCACCTCCTCCCACACCCGCAAGGCAAAGAGGGGAGGAGGAGGAGGAGGAGGAGGAGGAGGAGGAGAAGCGGTGGTGCAGCCCAGCAGCAGCCCCTTCGACCTGGACCTGCGGCAGCTCAGCGCCTCCTACCTCGGCCTGGAGGCGCCGCTGTACGGCGAGCGACGCGAGAGAGAGGCGGCGGGGGAGAAGGAGGCGCCGGCCCTCCTGCCTCACCTGCAGTTCGCCGGGTCTCGTGTGGTAGGAGGAGGAGCAGGTGGGGGTCAGGCGGAGGAGGCGCTGATGGGCGGCGAGGCCGACGGGGGAGGGAGGCTACAAACTGAACAACCCCCAGAACTCCCCCTCTCCCTGTCCTCCTGCGCCTCCTCCTCCTCCTCCTCCCACTCCTCCCCTCAGCCTGCAGAGCCCGCCCCTCCTCACAGGGGATTGGTCGATACAGAAGAGAGGGGGGTGGAGCCTCTGGAAGACAGCCAATAAGCTTTCTATTGCATCTGCCTACCTGTATGTAAATAACACAATAGCTACCTGTCTGTCTTTCACTACCTGAGACAGACTGTCTGTCTGCTCCCCTACCTCACTACCTGTCTACCTGTCCACCTGTCTACCTCTCTGCCCCTGTTGGTCTTCCCACTGTGCGACCTACTTCTGTCTGTCTGTCTGCTCCTTTACCTGTCTGTCCTCCTGTCTGTCTGTCTGCTCGGCTCAGCTGCATGTAAACAACCTGCAGTCCAGCACACAGGCCCATAGCAACAGGGTGATGATCACAGGCCCATAGCAACAGGGTGATGGTGATGATGATGAGGATGATGATGGTGATGATGATAAGGATGATGAGGATGAGGATGATGAGGATGATGATGATGATGATGATGGTGATGATGATGACTGATAACGACAATAAAGCTTCTTGATAATCAGACCGCTGTTTCTGTGTTTTCTGTTTGATCTGAACAGAAACATTTTAAAGTGTGGACACCTGTCAATCACCTTGTAGCCCCGCCCTAAAGCCCCCCCGTGCTTTATGGTCTGTTAGAGACCTGTCAATCACCTTGTATTCCCGCCCTAAAGCCCAAGTACTCTGTCAGCTCTCTGCTGAACGTAGATGTGTGGTACGTGTCACGGGGAGTTAGGGTTAAATAAAGGTTAAATAAAAATAAAAATAAGAAAAAAATGACACAAATCTCAATAGAAGAAAATACATTTGTTTTTATTTGACTGAATGTTTTTGTTCAGTTCTTCACACTGCTGGTTGTTAATATAAAGATCACTTATATAAAGATCACTTATTGTTTTAATATAAACATCAGTTAACAATAAAGAGTTATTTATGAAGTTATTAATAAAGAGTTATGATTATAAACGTCCTCTGCAGCGCTTCAGCCTGCTCCTCTGCTGCCGCTCTGCATGCTGGGAGACGTAGTTACAGTGACGGCGCCATTCTGAAACAGGTATACCTCCCCAGCCAATCACAGCCGTCCAGCCATCGTCTCAGCCAATCATCGAACTTCAACTAACTCAGCGGCCAATCGCAGCGCTTTACATTCCCCATCGACCAATCATAGCCCCACGAACCCCCCTCAGCCAATCAGAGCGCCTTACGCACCCGGCCAGCCAATCCGCTCACAACAACATCCACGATGCTTTTCGCCACTGCGCCTGCGCAGACGGGAGACAGCTGATAACTCATCTATTATGCTACTTCGCTAAATAAAGAAAAGCTTCCACGAACCCGACCGGACCCGCAGGACCCGCAGGACGTCCCGCAGGACCGAGCCCCACACAGCGACAACCCGAGAGCGGGACCGGCCCGGTGAGAGCGCGGGAGAGCAGCGAGGCCGCGGGATGAGCCTCCGTGAGGCGGACTGGCCGCTCGGCGCCTTCAGACAAAGCTCAGCTAGCAGGCTAACGGCTTATTAGCTAGCGGGAACATCCGCGAGCTACGGGCCCGGGAGCGCGTGCACGTCCCCGGTGAGCTGCTCGGTACCGAACTGACGGCACGAGCCCCTCTCCAGCACGCGCCCACACGGAAACGCGACCGGTATTCGGGCTCGTGACGACGTCTACGTGTTCGGTGAGTAGCTTAGCCCCGTTAGCTCCGCTAGCTCGCGGCTAGCTGCGCGTCTGCCCGCCATCTTTTTAAAGCGAGAGAAAGATGTTTGGTGAGGACGCTCCACCTGAGCTCCACCTGGCTCCACCTGGGCAGGTGAGCAGCTAGCGCGAGCGGCTCTGGCTCGGTGAGCGGGGAACCACCGGGCCCCCCGGTCTGGCTGTGGATCCGGATCCACGGGGACCACAGGGACCGGGTCTGGGACTTTAGTTGGTCACAGCGGCGTCTGGTAGCAGTTAGCTCGTTAGTTAGCCGCATGCAGACCCGGGCTCTGTGGACCCGGACCCTGTTGATCCTAGCTCTGTGGACCTGGACCCTGTGGACCCGGGATCTGGAGGTTCGGGTCCAGGTGTTAAGTCAGAGGTTCGGGTCCAGGTGTGACCCCCCCCCCCCCTCAGAGCTGCAGAGTATTAATACCACAGTGTACTTTTACTCTGGGACCAAAGTAAAAGTACATAAATGTATTATGTTGTTTTAATGACTTCATGTACTTCACTGTGTAGTAATACTACTTCATGTGTTATTATTGGTATAATAATGTGTATTATATTATAATAATATGTATTATTATAATATAATAATACTGTGCATTATTATAATAATGTGTATTATAATAATATAGTAATACACATTATTATAGCATAATAATGTGTACTATATTAGTTTGTTTACAGTCTGTATTTAAGAAGGAAGCTGAAAGCATCCGTCAACAAAGTGCTGTTCATCTTTCTCTTGACTGGTCGTGTGACCTCTGAGATTTGTGATCTGTATTTTTTCATTGACTTGTCGATGTGTCGCTCATTCAATGTGTCGGTCGATCAATGTGTCGGTGTGTCGATCACGGTGTGTCGATCAATGTATCGATCAATGCGTCGGTGTGTCGATCAATGTATCGATCAATGCGTCGGTGTGTCGATCAATGTATCGATCAATGCGTCGGTGTGTCGATCAATGCGTCAGTGTGTCGATCAATGTATCGATCAATGCATTGGTGTGTCGATCAATGTATCGATCAATGCATTGGTGTGTCGATCAATGTATCGATCAATGCGTCGGTGTGTCGATCAATGCATCGGTGTATCAATCAATGTATCGATCAATGGATTGGTGTGTCGATCAATGTATCGATCAATGGATTGGTGTGTCGATCAATGCATCGGTGTGTCAATCAATGTATCGATCAATGGATTGGTGTGTCGATCAATGTATCGATCAATGCGTCGGTGTGTCAATCAATGTATCGGTGTTGGTCGATGTAGCGTTTGCCGCTAACGTTAGCTTAGCTTGTTTCGCTGATAGCTTGAATCCAGGCGTCTGACGATAGCGTTAGGTTAGCTTGTTTCTGTGGTATGTTTGTCTCCAGCAGGACAGACTGATAACGGTGTCTCTCTGTCTCTCAGGTTGTGCGATGGGAGTTTGTCTCCTCGGAGGAAACATTGAGCTGAAGAATCGACACCAACAACACAGCTGAACTGAACACACACACACACACACACACACACACACACACACACACACACACACACACACACAGACAGACAGACCCTCAGACCACAGAGGGAGTTGTTTTTTCCCCTTGAGGTCAGACTGCCATCCCACAGTGCAATACTGCGTCACCCTCATCCACCATGTCGGACGCCCCCGAGGCTGCGCCCCCCAGCCCCCCCACCCTCACCAACCCATCCCCCCCGGAGGTCACCAACGCCACCAAACCCGGCAGGTAGGACACACCTTCAGACGTTCTGGAGTCCGTCACAAAGGACATTTAATCTTTTTATCTCACTGAAACAATATGTCAGAACCGAACCAGAACAGAGTGGAGTTTTAGTCCCATTTTCAGTTGCTGTTTGTTTAGAGACGTGTCCCTCAGAGCCTCGCTACGTCCAACAGTGTCCTCTAGTGGTGTAACGGACCGTAGTGGATCCTGATCAGTACTAACCCTCCTCACAGTCTATCGTTAACCATCACAGAGAAAATAAAGTTTTATCCTCCAGTATCCAGTAAAACGTGATCAGGACATCATGTCTCTAGTATCTAGTCTCTGATCATGTGACTTTGTAAACCAATCAGTGTTTAAAGCAACAGGAGGAGAGCTAGTAACGTTAGCAGCACCGCTAACGGAGAACCAACAGGAGGTTCACTTCAGTTACATGATGATGCGTTCAAGCTCTGCTCAGTTAGGGTTATGGGGTTCATGTATCGCCAACAGGAAGTTGATGTGTGTGTGTGTGTGTGTGTGTGTGTCCGTGTGTGTGTCCATCAGAAAGACCAACCAGCTGCAATACATGCAGAACGTGGTGGTGAAGACTTTGTGGAAGCATCAGTTCGCCTGGCCGTTCTACCAGCCGGTCGACGCCATCAAACTCTGCCTGGCAGTGAGTTCTTCTTCTCCATGTTTAAACTCGCAGAACCAGGCTAGCTGGAGAACCCTGCTGGCTGAAGAACCCAGCTAGACGGAGAACCTGCTAAGCTAAGCTAACATGTCCATGTTTCCAGGACTACCACAAGGTGATCAAGAACCCGATGGACATGGGAACCATCAAGAAGCGTCTGGAGAACAACTATTACTGGAGCGCCAGTGAGGCCATGCAGGACTTCAACACCATGTTCACCAACTGTTACATCTACAACAAGGTACACGTGACTACAGTGTGTACTTTATACTTCAAAGTCAGTGTGTTTCGCTGATACCTGCCGCCTCAGCTGAAGAGTCGTCGTTATCTTAAAACCCCCAGTGAACATCACAGTTGTGTTTGTGTGTTTCAGCCCACAGACGACATCGTCCTCATGGCTCAGGCCTTAGAGAAGATCTTCCTGCAGAAAGTCTCTCAGATGCCTCAAGAAGAAGTCGCTCTGCTGCCTCCAGCTCCCAAAGGCAAGAGCAAGAGCAAGCAGCCCGCCGCCGCTACTACAGGTTAGTACTGCAGTACTAGTACTGCTGCTACTGGTGTATACTGCAGTACTAATACTGCCGCTGCTGGTGTATACTGCAGTACTAATACTGCCGCTGCTGGTGTATACTGCAGTACTAATACTGCTGCTGCTACTGGTGTATACTGCAGTACTAATACTGCTGGTGTATACTGCAGTACTAATACTGCTGCTGCTGGTGTATACTGCAGTACTAATACTGCTGCTGCTGGTGTATACTGCAGTACTAATACTGCTGCTGCTGGTGTATACTGCAGTACTAATACTGCTGCTGTTGCTGGTGGTGGTGTATACTGCAGTACTAATACTGCTGCTGCTGGTGGTGGTGGCGTGTACTGCAGTACTAATACTGCTGCTGCTGGTGTATACTGCAGTACTAATACTGCTGCTGGTGGTGGTGTATACTGCAGTACTAATACTACTGCTGCTTCTACTGGTGTATACTGCAGTACTAATACTATTGCTGCTTCTGCTGGTGTATACTGCAGTACTAATACTGCTGCTGCTGCTGGTGGTGGTGTATACTGCAGTACTAATACTACTGCTGCTTCTACTGATGTATCCTGCAGTACTAATACTACTGCTGCTTATACTGGTGTATACTGCAGTACTAATACTATTGCTGCTTCTGCTGGTGTATACTGCAGTACTAATACTGCTGCTGCTACTGGTGTATACTGCAGTACTAATACTACTGCTGCTGCTACTGGTGTATACTGCAGTACTAATACTACTACTGCTGCTACTGGTGTATACTGCAGTACTAATACTGCTGCTACTGGTGTAGACGGGGCGCTAGAGTGCGGCAGTGGAGACGGGGCGCGCGGCAGTGGAAGACGGGGCGCTAGAGAGTGGGAGACGGGGCACTAGAGTGCGGCAGTGGAGACAGGGCGCGTGCTAGAGTGCGGCAGTGGAGACAGGGCGTGCTAGAGTGCGGCAGTGGAGACAGGGCGCGCTAGAGTGCGGCAGTGGAGAATGGGTGCGCTAGAGTGCGGCAGTGGAGACGGGGCGCGCGCTAGAGTGTGGCAGTGGAGACGGGGCGCTAGAGTGTGGCAGTGGAGACGGGGCGCTAGAGTGTGGCAGTGGAGACGGGGCGCTAGAGTGTGGCAGTGGAGACGGGGCGCTAGAGTGTGGCAGTGGAGACGAGGCGCTAGAGTGTGGCAGTGGAGACGAGGCGCTAGAGTGTGGCAGTGGAGACGAGGCGCTAGTGTGCGGCAGTGGAGACGGGGCGTGCGCTTGTGTGCGGCAGTGGGAGACGGGGCGCTAGAGGGCAGTGAAATCTACTAGTAGTTGATAACTGCTCTGCATTTGATTGGAAGTTTTTCAAAAGAATTGAGTCCCACTGCACCTGAATGTTTGTATGGGAAACCCTCTTCATATCCAGTTCTAATCAATTGCTTTGGAATATATTTAAATTTGTTATAGAAAAAGAGGGATCGCTATCGGGTTATATCCAAATTCAGGGAGAGGAATCCGTTCAGAACTGTAAAGTGGATACGATGTTTTTCTGTGTATGAATTTACTACTTCCCTCCAGTACCAACAGTACTTCTCTCTCTCTTTCTTTCAGTGAGTCAGCAGCCGGAGTCTTCAGCCTCCCCTCCCCCCTCCTACCCGTCTCCATCCCCCTCTCAGACACCTGTCATCTCAACCACGCCCACACCTGTCCAGACCACACCCCCCGTCTCGGCCCCGCCGCCGCCCCCGGCAACCATGATGCCGTCTGCACAGCCCGTCGTCAAGGTAACAGTTGTGTGGTGTGAGACAGCGTCACATGACCCAAAATATAAAAGTCTGTCTACCTGTCTGTGTCCTCTTTTTCTACCTGTCTGCCTCTCTTCTTTCTAAATGTCTACACATGTCTATCTTTTTCTGCCCCTACCTGTCTCTCTCTCCCGGCCTGTCGTCATACCTGACTGTGTCTCTAACAGAAGAAAGGTGTGAAGAGGAAAGCCGACACCACCACTCCCACCACGTCGGCCATCTCTGCCGGTCGTGCCGACTCTCCGTCCGCTCAGGACACCAAACCGCCCAAACTGGGCTCGTCCCGCCGCGAGGCCGCCGCCCGACCTGCCAAGACCCGCAGGGAGACGGTCGAGGAGGTGGCAGTGGGCGAGGTGGGAGCCGGAGGAGGAGCCGGAGGAGGAGCCGGAGGAGGAGGAGGAGGAGGAGCCGGGAGGAGTAAGGGCGGTAAACTGGGCGAGCAGATGAAACACTGCGACGCCATCCTCAAGGAGATGCTCTCTAAGAAACACGCCGCCTACGCCTGGCCCTTCTACAAGCCGGTGGACGCCGAGGCGCTGGAGCTGCACGACTACCATGACATCATCAAACACCCCATGGACCTCAGCACCGTCCGGGTAACGCTCGCATGACACATCACAAAACACACTTTCTTGTAGAGATGCACTCCGAGTCCAATGTCTTTACGTCCTGCTGATTCAGATTTTAGAACTATAATTGACATCACATCTGATCCCCGCAGAGGAGAGAAGACGTTAATATCAGAGTTATTCTGGGCAGTCTGGTGCAGCTGATCATGTTGACCTAAAGCTGAATCGCTCTATCTGAGACTGATCCATTGGGCCATCACTACTTCTATGACATGACATCACAACACACCAAGTCAAATCAGGAGTCATCTGTTCAGCTCTTCCATCTGATCCTGTGTGGATCCAAGAAAAGGCAGATTACAAACGAGGCCCAAGAATTTAAATTGACTTTAACTTAATTTAAACTCGATTAGATTTGAACTTTCGGACTCTGAGTTTATGCGAGTAAATCAGTGGAAGAGTGTGAAGCTACAGCAGGAATGTCCTTAAATACAAAACCTTGTTCCAGAGCGTTGCTGCACAGGGTACCTCTGAGTAGTACCTCTGAGTAGTACCCACAGTTCACTGTATGTGTAGCCAGCGTTCAACACTAAAGAAGAATCCTCATTATACAAAGGACTCCATGGTCTACATTCTGGTCTACCTTTGTCCAGACATCCGGCGCTGCACACTGTTCATAGCGACGATGCTGAGACCGTCACACAGCTGCCAGTCTTCATTTTTAATATCCCTTCTCTTTTCTCCCCCCAAACAGAAAAAGATGGATAAAGGAGAGTACAGTGATCCTCAAAGTTTTGCGACTGATGTCAGGTTAATGTTCTCCAACTGTTACAAGTACAACCCTCCAGACCACGAGGTGGTGGCCATGGCCCGCAAGCTGCAGGTATGAACCTTTAGAACCCTCCAGAACCTTTCAGAACCTCGTTAGTTGCTGTCGTCAATAATATCAATCTCTCTCCTCAGGACGTGTTTGAGATGCGTTTCGCTAAGATCCCAGATGAGGGCCTGGAAGCATCGGTCCCGTCTACAACACCATTGGTCAGTAAAAGCACCGCCTCCTCTGACAGCAGCAACAACTCCTCCTCCGACGAATCGTCCGACTCAGAGGAGGAGCGAGCCACGCGATTGGCTGAGCTACAGGAGCAGGTTGGTGCTGCCGACCAATCACAGGTCAAGAACATCCTGGTTTTCTTCTTTTTTATTATCATTGTAGATTGAATAAAATGTATGAAATTCTGTTGATTTAATTTTGTTAAATTGTTCATTTTTGATATGCAATGAATTTTTGATAAGAATATTGATCCTATGTAATATGATTTTAGCTCAATTTCATGAATAATGCACCAGCTGAAGGCGTTTCTAAATGTTGAGTAGAAGTTAAAGGTATTGATAGTTAGTATATTCCATCAGTTGAAGGCGGTGCACGAGCAGCTGGCTGTCCTGTCCCAGGCTCCAGTCAGCAAGCCAAAGAAGAAGAAAGAGAAGAAAGACAAGGAGAAGAAGAAAGATAAGGAGAAAGACAAAGGGAACAAGGGCAAGATGGAAGAAGAGAAGAAGCCCAAAGCTGCCGCTCAGCAGCCGAAACCAGCCAATCAGAAGAAGGCGCCAGCCAGGAAAGCCAACAGCACGGTGACCGCCACGAGGTACCATTCTTTTGTTCTGTTGGGAGTCAATTTGAATTTGGAGTTTGAACAATCAGAGTGACTCTCTGTCGGTTTCCAGGCAACCTAAGAAAGGCGGTAAGGCGTCGGGCGGTGGCTCGGCAAACGGCGACGACGGCGAAGAGTCATCTCTGCCGATGTCATATGACGAGAAGCGCCAGCTGAGTCTGGATATAAACCGGCTGCCGGGGGAGAAGCTGGGCCGCGTCGTCCACATCATCCAGTCCAGAGAGCCGTCGCTGAGGGACTCAAACCCCGACGAGATCGAGATCGACTTCGAGACCCTCAAACCCTCCACACTTCGAGAGCTGGAGCGCTACGTTAAATCCTGCCTTCAGAAGAAGCAGAGGAAGCTACTGCGTAAGTACTGAGTACTAATATACTGCCAATATCTAAATATCGTGCCATCTGTGAAGCTTTTAGGAAATTACTGCTATTACATGAAGGCTGCTGGAAGTCATTGAAATCCTTTGTGGAAACCAGTGCATTTGAGAAATATTTGAAAAAACAGTATAAATTGCACTTGGACATAACTTTGTTACACTGAGGAACAGGCCGCCGTGTGTGACACTCTGACAAGATGTCATGATACTCTGGTACGCCCTCTGCCCCACTCCTCGGGTACACATCCCTCTGCCCCACTCCTCGGGTACACATCCCTCTGCCCCACTCCTCGGGTACACATCCCTCTGCCCCACTCCTCGGGTACACATCCCTCTGCCCCACTCCTCGGGTACACATCCCTCTGCCCCACTCCTCGGGTGCGGGTACACTTCCCTCTGCCCCACTCCTCGGGTGCGGGTACACATCCCTCTGCCCCACTCCTCGGGTACAGGTACACATCCCTCTGCCCCACTCCTCGGGTACAGGTACACATCCCTCTGCCCCACTCCTCGGGTACAGGTACACATCCCTCTGCCCCACTCCTCGGGTGCGGGTACACTTCCCTCTGCCCCACTCCTCGGGTACAGGTACACATCCCTCTGCCCACTCCTCGGGTACAGGTACACATCCCTCTGCCCCACTCCTGGTACAGGTACACATCCCTCTGCCCCACTCCTCGGGTACAGGTACACATCCCTCTGCCCCACTCCTCGGGTACAGGTACACATCCCTCTGCCCCACTCCTCGGGTACAGGTACACATCCCTCTGCCCCACTCCTCGGGTACAGGTACACATCCCTCTGCCCCACTCCTCGGGTACAGGTACACATCCCTCTGCCCCACTCCTCGGGTACAGGTACACATCCCTCTGCCCCACTCCTCGGGTACAGGTACACATCCCTCTGCCCCACTCCTCGGGTACAGGTACACATCCCTCTGCACCACTACTCGGGTACAGGTACACATCCCTCTGCCCCACTCCTCGGGTACAGGTACACATCCCTCTGCACCACTACTCGGGTACATACCCCCGGCACTACAGAGATACACTTTTTTGCCACAGGACTCCTAGTAGGCAGCAGGTCAATATCAGCATGATCTTTGTTGAATATCACTGACTCGTAATCTGTTTATTAACTCCTGTAACTGTCTCTCTCTCTACCTGTCTCTCTCTACAGAGAAGGCAGCAGGAGGTGGGGCATCGGGAGGCGGGGCTAGTCGCTTGAGTGGCAGCTCCTCTTCCTCCTCTGATGACAGCTCCTCAACAGGAACCTCCTCTTCCTCCGACACGGACTGAACACACGCATACACAAACTCACAGTACACACAAATGTTACTGAACACACACACTGATCACACACACAGAGGTTTATCCACTCTACACACACATACACAGCCCAATCTATCCAGTCAACACATGCAGATACACACTAACACACACATCCATGTAAACTTCCATCCTGAAAAAACACAAACAAAAGACAGAGATACACACTCTGAACTTCTTACTATATATATATATATATATATATATATATATATATATATATATATATATATATATATATATATATATATATATATATATATATATATATATATATATATATATATATATATATATATATAAATAATCTCTATCTATAAACCCCCCACACACACACACACACACACACACACACCCAGACTTGGAGACTGTATGTAAATAGGCTGACAGGTTTTTTAGGTCCTAGTGTCGTTTTTTTTTTTTCTTCCTGGAGGAATGCCGACAGATGGAAGAGAAGAAGAAGAAAGCAACACTTTCCCAGCGAGAGGAAGAGGAGGGAGACATGTGGTGGAGAGACGGGCTGTCTGTCTGCCTGGGAGTCGTACTGATCTTCTCTGAACAGCTTTCTTCTTCTTGGATGGCCGGCTGTGACCCCTGACCTCTGAAACATTCCAGAAGCATCTATAGAGCATGATGGAGGAGGAGGAGATCGAGATCTCAGTGGGTTTTACTTTGATCAAGGTTTCTCATTGATTGGAAGTTGAGCTGCACATAGTTTTCTCACAGTTTGTCTCCACGGTGAAACGGCCTGCGAGACACACGGGAGCCAATCAGAGTGCTCCGTTCGTCCTGAAGCTGATGAAGCTGCTTCACATCAGACTGGAGACGATCTGATCGACTTTAGAAACTTGCTGCAGAGAGAAGAGTCGTGAGGAGCGAGCGCACCACCTCCTCCTCCTCCTCCAGGGGGAGCGAGAGCTCCTCCTCCTCCGGGGAGAGTTAGAGCTCCTCCTCCAGGGGCAGTTAGAGCTCCTCCTCCTTCGGGGAGAGTTAGAGCTCCTCCTCCTTCAGGGGGAGTGAGAGCACGCCGCGCACCTCCTCCTCCAGGGGGAGCGAGAGCTCCTCCTCCTTCGGGGAGAGTTAGAGCTCCTCCTCCAGGGGCAGTTAGAGCTCCTCCTCCTTCGGGGAGAGTTAGAGCTCCTCCTCCTTCGGGGGCAGTGAGAGCACGCCGCCTCCTCCTCCGGGGGCAGTTACAGCGCCTCCTCCTCCTCCAGGGGGAGCGAGAGCACCTCCTCCTGTGATCCAGTGGTTGGTGGTTCAGTCAGCAGGTGATGGTTCCTGAGGAGACGTTGAGTCTTTGTCTCGTTGCGTCCTCTAGTTGAGACGTTGGAGATGTCTCATGAACTCTGGAGACCACCAGACCTTCAGGACCCGTCTGGAGACCCTGAACTCTGGATGAACTGGTCTCGTGGACTCGTCTCCTGTGTGGAAGCCGTCTGAGTGGCTTCAGCTCTTAATGGTCTCGACTGGTTGGTTTTCTCTCTGCTTCAAGTTTCTGCAGTTTTTCTTTTTTTTCTTGAACAGATTTTCAAAGTGAAAGTCTGACGGATGATTTCTAAAAACAAAAGGTTCCAAACAAGTACAATCCCTCTGAGACCAGACCTGTCCTCTGCTGGTTCCCGAGCTCACAACCTCCTGTACGACCTCCTGGACCCCCCCCCCTCCCCCCCCGTCAGCAGAGAGCAAAGACAAACTTCTTTTTTTTAACACTACATGTCTTTTATTTTTCTGTCTTTTGATTTTCAGGTTGTGTGCTGAACTTGTATGTGTCTTATAAGGGTCTCTATATAAAGATGTCTTTGTACCGCTGTCCTATCTCCCCCACCCCTCCCCCCTCTCTCGCCAAAACCAAACCACTCATACTGTACCCCCCCTTCCCCCTCACACAGACTTCCTGTCAGAGTTCAGACTGAACCAAATGTAAGGAAGTCCTCAGTTTTCTGTCTTCATTCTTTTAAAGGTTTTTATTTTAGCTGATTTTCAAACTTCAACAAAAATTGCCCGAAAAACAAATAATTAAAAACCGTATTCAATAAATACATCAGTTTATATTTTTATCTGTTATTTTTTATGATGATTTACTTTTTAAAATAAAAATCATGTGATGAGGCAGAAATCAAATCATTTGTTTCCTTTTTCTGACCATGAAAATGATTTTAATCCACTTTATGAACTAATTGTTTTACTTCAGGCTTCAGTTGAAGTTCTGTGAAACAAAGTGATCTGATTGGCTGCTGCCTCGTCATGTTTGATGACGAGGCATATCATCACCTGGTATTCACCTGATTGGTCTATTGGGGGTCAGGAAGCTTCCTTACGTTTGGACCAGTGCTCTGTAGACGTCAGGTTGACCTTTGACCCCTGAGCTCGGGGTCGTGGTGGCGGGGCACGCCGGTATGTTGCCGTCACCCAGGCTCTACTCTGATTGGTCGGATGGGGGGGGCGGGGTTTTGTTTTTTCTTTTCTCTTCTGATCAGATCAATCAATCAGGTCGAACCAATCAGATTAAATCATGTGACTTCTGCTCTGTCTGTCAGCTGCTCCTCCTGTTTGACCTTTGACCTGCTTACAGACGACCGAGCAGCCATGTGATGTTTAGCTTCCTCCTCTGTGATTGGTCAAACCTCTGAACTGAACGCTTCTGATTGGTGGAGATATTGATTTCTGATTATTGATTCCTGTCACTTTCTCTTTGTCATCTCATCAAACTGTTTTTGGCTTTCAACCAAATGTCATGGTCTTCACCGGGGGATGGAGTTGCTCAGTTGTCATGGAGATGGTTTAGTCGTTTTAATTATGGGATGT